>JBBPOJ010000553.1:0-24446 GCA_038091395.1 Leccinum rimulosum
CCCACGCGTCAACAACAGTCTCCTTTCTCGGTCCGGCACTCACGTATTTGTGGAACTCGAGCCCCCACTTCAACTCGTTCAGCATGCACTCCCGATCATACTCACTTCAAACTCACAGTATAACAGCGCGCTCGTCCATCCAATCACTTGAATTCTCCACTCGAGCGGTGTGTCCGGCAGAAGAGGAGAGGGATCCTCGTGTTGAATCCGCTCACTAATCAGACACGCGATAACTCCTGTGGCCATGACAAACGCCACCGCCGCGGCGTACTGCACAAACACCCTTGTCAAAGAGGTCGGGCGAGCCTCTGATCCATGCACCAGGGCATTATCACCAAGTAAGCAGGACTGCTCTGTCGAGTCGTCCGCTTCACCCTGCAAGAAAATTCGATTTCCCCCAGCGTGGCTCTTCCATCGATAGTAGTATACCTGGATCGGCAGGGTGGTATCGCAGAGCGTGTACTGTCAATGCACCGGTCAGACACCTCGGCATTGCATCCACGAGCACTTACGTAAATGGCGAGGATGATCACTGTAGGTAGCAGGCCTGCCAGTACGGCTCCACCTAGATTGCATATGTCACCCAGAAGCCATATGTAGATAAAGAGAAGGGATAATCCCTCTCCACTTTGCAGTTGATAGTTCTCTATGATCTGAGGAGAGTACACAATCACCCTGCGATCGATCGTCCAGTGTGAACGACATGAATTTAAGTACTAGTCCCAAACAGGAAAGCTCACCAGCATGCTATCGATATCCAGCCAAGCTGCGAGAGCACCATATCAACAAGAGCTCAGAATCTCTGTTGTATTGAGAGACTGACCGCATTGCTTGCTATACCACCCTGAGAAAGCATCATCGGTAACAGACGGAAGGTCTCAGAGATAACTCTCAGGCTGTTTCCCCTCAAAAGATATATCCGGAAGAAGTCACGTGATACCTCAGCACACTATTCCCGGGTGTCACATTAGTATTCATCATACCCTCATGAACAGCCAAGAGGCATTTCGGAGATTCGCGCAGCAGGTTCAGCGGGCAGGTGGACAAGGTGGCGGTGGTTTCTCTGGAGGGCCTGGTAAATTTTTGGCCGGAGGAGGTTTGCTTGCCACGCTCATTGGTGGTGGTTTGCTCCTCAATGCCAGTCTATTCAACGGTGCGTGTTTTTACTCGTTTTATTCTCTCAGTGAATCATGTGGGTATTGTTCAAAGTCGACGGTGGTCATCGTGCCATCAAGTATACGCGGTAAGCACGGCAAGCCAGCTTCGGAGCTCATCTACCCACACTGTCTTGTTCAGTTTACACGGTGTAAAAGATGAAGTTTTCAACGAAGGGACGCATCTTATGGTGTGCATGCTGTTTCACTTGACATTTCACGGCCACTCAGTTGTTTCTAGGTCCCTTGGCTTGAGACACCGATAGTTTTCGACATCCGTGCCAAGCCCAGAAGTGTTGCAAGTTTGACGGGGACAAAAGGTGCCGTTTTTTGCATCGTTGAAAGCCATTGCTCTGAAGCGCATTAGATCTACAGATGGTAAACATTACGTGCAGAGTGTTGTCAAGACCATACACCTCCGCATTGCCCAAGATTTACCGTGAACTTGGGAAAGACTACGACGAGCGCGTATTGCCTTCCATTGTCAACGAGGTCCTCAAAAGCGTGGTGGCCCAATTTAATGCCAGCCAACTCATTACACAACGTGAAATGGTTAGTGAGGAGTTGAATCTGTAGTCAAGGGGATCGCTGAGCGTGCCGTGTTAGGTCTCGCGATTGATCCGCGAGAATCTCACAAATCGGGCCCTCCGGTTTGATATTGTACTGGACGACGTTTCTATCACGCATGTCGCGTTCTCCCCTGAATTCACGCATGCAGTCGAAGCAAAACAAGTGAGTCTACTTTGATTATTCGTCGAACTTATGTCTCATCATGATCTGCTCTTGCAAGGTCGCACAACAAACAGCACTGCGAGCCGCGTTTTTGGTCGACCAAGCCATACAGGAAAAACAAGTAAGTTGCAACGTTTCTGACCATCGATCTTATTTGACTGACTATCTGTAGTCTATTATAGTTCGTGCGCAGGGTGAAGCACGCAGTGCAGAGTTGATTGGCGAGGCAATGCGAGCCAACAAAGGTTTCCTTGAACTTCGGCGCCTGGAGGCTGCTCGCGACATTGCAAACATTCTGGCTATATCCGGGAACCGTGTCATGCTCGATGCTCAAAGTTTGCTTCTAAATGGTGAGTTTTGACCTTGGTTATTGCATAGTCGTTCCCAACTGACCGTTTGATAGTCACCGGGGATGACACAAAGGAACTCTTGCGAGTAAAGAAGTAAATTCTTCTTTTGACCTAGATCGTATCCCGATGTTATAATAATTGTGTCGTTTGGCATTCGTGCTAGCCTGTGTGTGGCGAGGAAGTTGTTATTTCTCTCGCAGCCTGTCAGTACTGAGAGTCTTGAGACCATCGTCTTGATCGGGATCCCGATTCGGAAGGCGAGGCGGGAAGCTCCAACTACTGAAAGGTAAATGATGACGACGGCACGTCGCCTGACTCGCCTCGCTCTCTCCCGAGTCCATCGTACTCGCCGTCATCCTCGCTCACGATACACACACGCACCGCCGTGGTGGATTCCCTCACTATTGCCCTCTCCTCTCGATCGCTTGTGGTCGCCCTTGCACGCGTACTCCACACCTCGCCTCGTCGAGGACGTCGTGTGGCGACGGCCGCGTGCTCTTGTTCACCATGTACCCAGCATCCGCACTAATCTGGTTTCTTGCAGGGCCCGCCCAGGGTGCCACTGTTGCAACATTATCCCCATTACGCGTTATTCCTGCTGCGCGTGGTCCGCGCTCTCGACCCACGCAGGGTCGATAAACCCATATGGCGATAGTCGCCAGTGAGTCAGGCAGTACGCCCGCTACCGTCCTCGCCCTCGCCCTCATTCCCCGCCTCGTCCCTACCGCACGTGCACGCGTGTGTTCACACTCTTTCCTTCCCCTGTGTTGCAACGGAATTACATTCTGTATCCACGAAATGCATAGTGGTGGTATACTTCATGTCTTTCACCTTGTGGCTGCCATGGCATCCTTCTAAGAAATGTGATTGGCAACTACAGAGCTTAAGCTTCATATACAAGTCTTTGTTTCTTTTTGACCGGTTGATTATCACCTGACTCGGAATCCTCTGGAGCCATCTGCTTTGCCTCAATGAAATGAAGCAAAGACTGAAGCTTCACTCTAACACCCCCACTTCCCCTAAGCTCATCAATAACTTGCCTATAAGCATTGGACACTTGTGCGTGTAAATTTGCCAGTTTGTCACCTGGGAAATTAAAGGGTGCGAGAGCAGAACAATCTTTCTCCAGATCCTGATAGTTTTGAAGCAGGGTGTCTGCCAGATTAAAGATGGGCTTGCACTTGTCTCCATATGTCTTGGAGAGGGTATTCCTGGCTATTTCACGCCCACGAAGTTGCAAAAAGAATAAGAGGCGATATGGTCCAGGTTGATTGGAGCCAGGAAATGCCTCTTGCAGGGAAACTTGCTGAGCATTCAGGTGTTCAGTAGGTGAATGCATATCAGTGTGATGGAGTAGAATCCATATGGTGCACCACCATAAGGATTCAAGGTCATGGAGGGGGTTCATTTGAAATGGAGGATCTTCAAGCACTGATCCTGGCAGGAAAAGACAGCGTCGGGTCTCTACCTCTAGAGCCATAAAATCCCGTGTGCCCTGCTCACAGTGAGAAATAAATATGGTTTATTGTCAGCCAGTAACAACTCACCGTTTGAACCTTATGCAAGCCTATAGAGTTCAGTTTTCTTGCATATTCAAAATCAGTTAATTTCCCAATGTGACGACCATCCTTCACAATCCACAGTATGTTGCTGACACTGACATCACGGTGCACCCAGCCAACTTGATGCAGATAACCTAGGGCTATGCATCCCACGATTATTGCACACAGAAAGAGTAACATGATAGAGCTACTCACCCTTCTGAGCACCAGACAAACAATCCAGACTGTCATCTAAATGATCAATACTTTCGAGAGGCGTTCCCAATTCCTCGAAGACAACACGAGTGTGTACCCTGCAGGGGATATCATCATCATCCTTAACTGGAGTCCGATGGGCTTGGAAGCCAGAGTCAGTGTTTGGTGGTATATGTCCTTCACTGGCTGATTGAGTCGACGACGTGCCAAGAGAATGCATAATGTCAGGGTGGATGGTGATCCATGATGAACCTTTCTTGCGGCTTGGGCTGAATGTCACGTCATTTCCCCCAGAGACGTCTTCGAATGTTTGAACTTTCACAATATACTTCTCGGCTTCTTCTGCCTCCTTAGCTCCTAACACCTCCCGTATATCGCCGAAAATTTGCTGCAAAATTGCCCCCTCCTTCTCTCGGCTTTCCTCCCGCCACGAATCCTTTATGACTACAACGCTCCCATTTTCATCCTTTGCTTCGTAAACCCAAACTCCGCGTCCAACAATGGAATCTGCGCCATGCTTGGCCAGTAGGCGTGTCGTGGTAAAGTACTGATCTTTAACTTTGAACTTGTAATGAACCTCGCCTTGATGATTGATGCGGCTGGCTGTATCATCCGACCCAAGCTCATCGTCTCTCTTACTCCCAATGGAGTGAAACAGGGACACCACATTCTCAACATCCTAAACACCATAATCAGGACCGAAGCAGCGACAGTTTGCAATTGAATGCCATACCTCCATAATGTCAATCGGTACAGATGCGGCAAGAAATGCGCGATTAGAGTACCAAATTCTCATTTTAGTGTCCTCTACGGTGAATCCAAACGCAAAGCGCCGGAGCGGATCCTCGCGCATGATTTCGTACAGGCTCCATATAGTTTTCACTATGTTCTAACATATCAGAGTTAGTTTAGAGTAATTTATGTATCCGAAGTGCGCGGCACGTACATCATTCGCTGCACAGTCGCTTGAGGCCTTCTTGAACTCGAAAGGAGCGACAATGTCGAACGAGTGTGTTTCGTCTGGGCCGACAAGTATGATGCATGCATTTGGGCGGGGCGAGTTTTCGCGTTCGGAGAGGAAATTTTTGTATGGACTTGCATCGAAGGACACTTGACAATTGGGTATATGTGCGAAAATATGCTGGATGATGTTACAGAATGGGTGGAATGCCACACTTTCTGAATCGCGCGATTTGAACGGTGGGGTCTCAAAGGAAGCCCAACGCGCCTTGCCATCCGAGCCAATGTTCAACGTACCATCATCTACCAATGCTTGGCACATTCGCGAGCACTCAGTTGTACTCGGAAAACCGAAGGTGGAATCAACGAAGGTGGAAAACGGGAGCTCGAGATATCGCTTGAGGTCCTTGAGGACAGCTGCGCGTGCTTGAAATAGCTCTTCCGATCGATAGCCACTCTCTACAACGGAAGGTTGGATGGACGGTGTATTTCCGAGTCGAAAAAATGGGGATGCACGTGTACTAGTCATTGCGACTCGATGGATCGAGAAGGTGGGGTAAGTGGTGGATACGGTTATAAAGTTTTCGAGTCCCGCAGATCGTCAGTGTAATTGGGAAACCTATGGTTGCATCGACCGGTAATTGGAGAAGGGATCTAGATCAACAGATTCCCAGCTACAGTTTTTCTGACGGGCTCGCAGACTGGGGAGGAGGCAAGCATTAGTGACGAGACGGGTGTGACGGAAAGGACAACAAGTACCGAATGCGAACTGAGAGGAGGCTTCAGGGGGGGAACAATCAATCAACTGCCAGCACGTCGGGTCAGCACTTTAGTGGTGAGTCCACACGAAAACGACGACGAATAGACTGAGGTGAGAATGACGGTCGTCACGCTGGCTATCAGTTCCGTACCCTTTCAATCACTCCTGCCTGTTGTTTGTGACTGCTTACTTTGAGCTTGGATGTGAGAACGGGACTCGCGAACAGTTGTAAGTCGAACCCCTAGAGGCTGGCGCGCTTCAAGCTTGTGACCATTAAAGTTGCGGGGTTCGAATAGAACACCGCCACTCGTCGTTCCGTCTCAAAAGAGGCGACAGTTTCGCATTCCGTCATCTTCGCAGGCAATCAGTCATGTCTAAATCGAAACGCCCAAATTCCACTCTTACTGAAACGCCTTCGGAGAATCAGAGCGAGGGAAGTCAGGAAGGTCACGATCCAAGCGTTCGGCCAGATGCAAAACGCGTTAGATGGGGCAGCACATCAGATTCTCTAAACGAGCGTGATTCGTCAAGTTCAGATGGTTCCGGGTCACTAAAAGTAACGTCGTGTCACCCGTTGTCTACTTCCTATTCTTAACTACCACCTAGATTTGTCTGAGCATCTTTTGTCAACAGTCAGTTTGGTATGTTCAATTGTGTCGCGTCTCATGCTCACGTTTATACAGTGGTCGTATCGGCTGTGCGTACTATGACCCCATCAAATGCGTCGTATATGTGCTCGAGGATACTCAAGAAGGCGTCCATCATGACTTGACGAAAATGGGTTCGTAATGCTGAATCTGTTGTTTGCGGCTCAAGTTCTGAGCGCCCTGGTGTCAGTTTTGGAACATTCGGATCCGAGTTTCATACTCACTAGCTCAAGGGCGGATGATCCTTTCATTTCGGTGTTACAACATCATAGTGAGTCCGTCTGCTCGCCACGCATACAGCCACGTTTACCGCGATCTTTGGGCGGCAGCGGAAGCTACCGGTGGCACTTTCCAGATCAGGCCGCACAAGGAGTTCACTCCTAACAAGGGCCGGAACAAGTTATCGTCGTTGAACATGCTGATTCGCTTTGGCGGTGACTTGAGCCTGGATTCCAACCACGAGGACGGGACCGATAACTCGTCAGCTGTCGGGCTGAGGAACGCATATGATTTCATGGCCAAAAGAAGAGAGGCCACTGGAGATCCTGCAATGGAACGGTGGAACGCTGCCGTACGCTTGGCAAATTTTGCTTCGTTGGACTCGGCACCTCTTTGCGTAAGTCGTTTAATGTTGGGCGTGAAATAAGACGACATTGCGTGTAGCTATCCTCGGTAGGGGCCCTTCTGGACTTCCTTACTCGCGAACGAGCAACAGGGGAGCTAGGTGATGTTGACGAAACAATGGAATCATATATATCTTGTATCGAGGTCTTAACGCTGTACGCCACTTTCTTCACACCGTTCTCTTTGCTTAACAACTGTTAGTGACCAGGTGATGCACGTCAACGCGGATACTCTTTGGTAAGCTCACTCCTTTCATGATATGTTTTCATATAGAGTTTCTGCCGGAACAGCTCCTTGCAGGTATTTGAGAGCGAAAATCATGCTACCATCCACTCGGACCAAACGAAAGAAGGACTGTCGCTATTCGGTAGATCGTTTTATCGCCGACTATGCTCTCACTCATATGACTCGGACAAAGGTATACTAAATACTACTCGGACTGCCTTGGGTCGCTCGTTGCTTCGCACATGGTTTATACGTCCATCGTTATCGATGGAGGTACTTAAAGCACGACATGACGCGGTAGAATGCTTCTTGCGTTCCGAGAATTTGCCAGTAGTCGGTGCGTTACAGTGTCAGCTGAAGGGCATTGCGAATATCCCCAGGACATTGAGTACATTACGATCCGGGAAAGGAATAATATCCGACTGGCAAGCGTTGGTGAAGGTTCGTCCGTTGCCTTAATCCTCAGCATCGATTTGTTACGAGCTATCTCTAGTTTGCTTATCACTCTGCAATGATTCGTGATGCGCTGGCGGAATTACACGATGGTCGACATGTCGATGTTGTGGTAAGGGTGAGTATGCGCCACAGCCAACGTTGTCTCGAGGTTCTGAAAATTTGCAGCTCATGAAGGTACTAGACGTGGCTTCCTTCAAGGAAGTCGGCAACATGGTGAACAATACTGTTGGACTTTTTCTTTCATTGGAATGCAGTTTGTATCCTTACATTTTCACTGACAGATAGACTGGGAAGAGTCTGCTGAGGCTTCTAGGGTGTGCGTCAGGCCACACATAGACGAGGAACTGGACAATCGGAAACATGTTTATCGAGGCATTGATTCTGTCTTGGTCAGTTGGCCTGACACCGTCTATATCTAACAATACAGAAGAGAAACAGTCAAAAGTTGCTGAACAGATATCCCGGACCGTTCCTGAGGACTACGCTGAATCTTTGAATGTCGTGTATTTCCCCCAACTTGGTTTGTTACGAATGTTTAGTAAATTTCATGCAGTTGAAGTTACTGAATTCTTCCAAGGTTTTCTTATCACTGTACCCATGCGTGAGGAGTGGGAGACAGAGACAGGGATCAAAGTGTTGGATGGATGGATTTTTCAGGTAAATATAGTCATAATTTTTTGACAAACAGTAACCCATTCGCTACTTCAGTTTTCCTCTGAGTGAGCCCTCAGGTTCTTATTCGTTTTCTCGGCAGTCTCATACGTCTGCAGGTTTCACGTCTACTTCAAATCAAAAGAGATGCATGGTAAAAAAAATCTCGGGCTGTTTGGAGATTCAAATTGTTCTAATGGTTCTCGGCAGACTTGGATAATCACATCGGGGATCTACACCCAGCGATAGTCGGTATGATCATTCTCTCCCCAGATTTCCCAGGCTAAGTGCGTAGATCGAGAGATAGAGATCGTCCAAGAATTGTTAGAGAAAGTTCTTCAATTCGGTCCAGCTATGGAAGATGCCTCTGATATTTGTGCTGAACTGGACTGTTTGCTATCGTTTGCAGAGGCCGCGAGAGCATTTGACTATCGCCGTCCTCGAATGGTGGAAAATTCTATCATAGACATTGTTCAAGGAAGGTAAGGTATGACAGTATCAATCGTTTCGAACGTGGGAGTTGCAACTACTATGCCCCAGACATCCTCTCCATGAACAGATCCTGGATACCTTTGTTCCTAACGATACTCGTCTCGTCGGCGGAGTTGGGTTTGGAATGTGTTACGAGGATGATAGTAGTTCGGAGGCGGGGGTCGACACTACATGGAACAGTGTGCTTCTGTGTACCGGCGCAAATGCCTGTGGTAAAGTGAGCCCCGACATTTTATCTGAACAGTCACCGATTGCTAACGGTTGTAGAGTGTCTATTTGAAACAGGTTAGCAGAGGGACTGCGTGATGATGACTAACGGCTAAGTCTGGTCGTAGGTTGCGTTAATTCAATATATGGCACAGGTACGTGCCAAAGTCTGCGTGATAGATTTGGACGGTACGCCGGTTGACAAATATTGGCACCATAGATCGGAAGGTAGGTCGCGAAGCATCCTCCAACGCCTCGTTGTTGAGCTTCGGTAGCTTCGTCCCCGCGGAGTCCGCTACACTAGGAATAGTTGATAAAAGTTGGTCTTGCAAGTTATGTTTATTGTGAAATGCTGACTTTTTTAGTCTTCACACGGATCCAGACCAAAGAATCAGTTTCAAGAGTAATATATTTCGAATTCATTCTGATATGAAGTAGCATTCACCTGTTCCCTATTCTATTTTTTAGATTCAGTCAGCTTTCATGATAGATCTCAATCAAGTGTCGTTCGCTCTGAGAAACTGCACCTCCAAGTCCCTTATTTTACTTGATGAGTTCGGGAAGGGCACGGTGACAACAGGTTGCTTCTCTACTTTTTGAAAATGCGGTAAATTTACGTTTTAACGTGTTCAGATGGAGCAGGCTTGTTTTGCGGTGTCTTGACACACCTCTTAAACCGCGGCGAGGACTGTCCGAAAGTGCTCGCTGCGTCCCACTTCCACGATGTCTTTCGAAAAGACTTGATTGACCCGCACAAATTTCCCATCACTTTCGTCCACATGAGAGTTCTTTTCGCATCCCACACTGGGGATGTACTCGACGCTGATGGTGGGTCTGGCCAGTCCACCTACCAAGAAAGCAACGTTTCCCGGATACCAGCGCCTGGCGAGAAGATTATGTATTTGTACCGGTGAATGGTCACCCGATCGGAACGATGTCATGTGTTTGATACGCGAACAGCGTTGCACCCGGTCTCTCGCTTTCTTCTCATGCGGCCCAATGCGCAGCGGTGTTCGGACTACCTCGCCGACTTGTGTCCAGAGCTCAGCATGTCAGGTGTGTACCATGTTCTCCAAGGCGCCATCGACGCCGGCGCATCTGTATTTGTTCTCTGATGCGGTTTCAATCTCAATCGAGCGAACTCCTGATCAAACACGAACTTGGTAAGTTGCTCGAGGAGAGGATGACCGAGGAGGAACGATTGGACCTTCAAGCAGCCGAGGAGATTGCCAGGCGGTTTTTACAATGGGATCTCACAAGTGATGAAGCTTCGTACCAGACAGGCGTCAAGGCTCGACTCGCTGAGGTTCTAGGAAGAGACGCAGATGATCGATGATATGTGTCGAACTGAACAACATTCTTCTGATCACTCTACTTCTAGTACAGTATGTGACTGTCAGACTACTGTACTCTTCTATTTGTGAATCTCTATTCCTGGAGGAGCACCAAGAGCTAAGAGGATCTTGTTAACATTGTTTCTCGGAGACGATGAAACTGAGCCATACCTTGCTTGATGCTTCCATACAAGACGAACTGACCGGAAACTAATCCGGCCGTCATGATCATCCTTGGCCCCAATCCGGCAAACAAGCCACGGAGCCCCGCTTGCCGGGCTAAAACACTCAGTCTATGAGTCATGGAGCCGACAGGGCCATGACCCTTGTTGATCTGACTGAGTAATGTATCAGCAGGCTGTGGAACGACCGGTGATTAATTGACTAGTTATGCGGGCGAGAGAACGCAAGGCCCACATGGCTGAGAACCGCGGCTGCAAACCCAGCAATGATTCCACTGCCCAGCTGAATAGTAAACTTGCTTCCTCCCGACAAGTTCTTTCGTGTTTCCTCCGACATGGAACGAAAAGCGAGTTCGTGGCAAAATTCGTTCACCGTAAACTGCCCGATGGCATAAGGAATTTGTCTTTAAAGTGAACACAGTGAGCACCACGCATGATTGGTCTGGATTGCACGACGAACTTGCAGAGTATCGGCAAAAATCCCGCATACATCTCGCGAAACCCCCCTTCGCGAGCCAGGCGAGTGATACCGGAAACAAGGCCGGTCGCGTAACCTTCTTGTGAGACGAGCCTAATTCTAGTCGCTTCAAGCGGAGTGAGCAGAATATCTGCAAAAAACCTGGGGTAGGGACGGTGGTCGGTAAGTTAGCATGCCATCAGTTGGTTCTTACTCTGCAATACTGGCTGAACCAAGATAGATTGCAGTGCGGTACTTGACGGCGTCCTCGGCGCCGACCCACTGCACAGATTTCGCTTTCCAATACTCGTAGCCAGCAAACTTGGCGCCACCCTGAACAAAGTAACCGACCGCGGTGGGCCCGAATCCTGTGAGGAGAGCCTGAGGGCCTTGCTTCGCGACGACCTGTCGGATGCCTGAGATCATGTTCAGGTTCTTGTAGGAGGGGTCAACTTGGATACGTGTTTTGGCGACATCGAGGGCTGCTCGGGGTCGACGGGATGAGCACAAAAGGGGGATAGCTGAGACTTACGCGTCATGGCGCCGTGCGTGATGCTAAGATAAACGCGATTAGACTGATGCATGATGCTCAAGGGATTGGCTTACGTGCAGCATAGCGCCCCTGTTGTTGTGAATGTGAGTAAACAGGGAGTGCGTAGCTGTGGGGACAAGTCTCACCTGCGAAGAAAAAGGAGGAATAGTCGGAGGAAGTGAACCGAGTAGTTGATTCCATGAAGCTAAGATCCCCCCGTGACGTCATGTGTCAGCACGGAAGAAGACGGGCAAATTCCGTGTGGGATAAATATCATAGATAGACAGATACCCTCTGTCCACTCTCACCAATGCCGTCTGTTGCAGAAATCACCTACTTCAAAGCGTCCCCAGAATACCAGTCTGGCAAATTCAGCCTCAATGAAACTCTTGCTAAGATCAGCAAGGTAACCGGGCTGAAAAAGTATGTGTGTTCCATACCGTCATTGCACTTGCTATACCCATGTTCTTATCGGTCAACATAAGATCTTACGTCGGATACGAAACCGAGGACCCCACCATGGTTTTCTTGGTGAACGGTATGATTTTCGTTGCCTCGCCGTCTAGCACAGCAGCGATCGGGACCTTATTCCCGTTGTAGACTGGGACACGAAAGATGCACACGATGCGTTTGCCAAGCAGGCTGAATACACTGCAGCAAAGGATGCCTGCCGCCCCGCCTTCGGCTCTGAACCGAAGATCAATTACATCGAGTTCGACGACACCAAAGGTGCCCTTGGCGCACCGATCACGGAATTCGTGACCTTCGCCCTGAAGGAGGGAAAAAACATCGATCAGTTGGAGCCTTTGGTACAGGAACTGCACAGGCTGCTTGGACTTGGAATACCCAAGTTCCACGGCGACAGCTGGGCTCCGATCATTGACAAGCCCAACGTCTACCACGGCATCCTGGGCTGGGACACTGTGAAGGCAAGTTTGCTCCTGTACACTTGCTTCAGACGATGCTCAGCGTGGCGTCTCCGCGTTCCAGGCACACTGGGACGCGGTCACGGACGGTCCCCTCAAGAAAGTGATTGACCAAGTCAAGGAGATCGCAGATTTGTGGCTTGTACATGCTGCGCTGAAACCGTATTCAGCGTGAGCAAGGTTGAAGACTACTGTAGTAAGATATGTAAGGGGGAAATAAATGAGTATTGGATGCGCATGTGGCAAGGTGCTGTAGGTGGACACGCGTTTGAGCAGTGGATGACCGAGAGGTGTGTTGAGCACGCTTTCAACACGAGGGGGGACGTGTGTGTGATCCTCGCATAAAAAAGACCACCGTCGGTATCCAACTCCGCTCCAAAGTCAACGTTCGCCCGCCTCTCCCTTCAGATATATCCCCTCTTCGTCCGTCCTCCTCCACCATGTCTGTCCACCTCACTCCCAACAATGCGTTGGGCTTCAACAGTCAGTTATCAGCACACACCTGCACTTTAACACCGCTCATATCTTTCCAGGACCGTTCACCCAGCTCGTCAAAAAAGTCTTATTGGTCTCAAATCAGAATTCGTCCCCGGTCGCCTTCAAAGTCAAGACAACAGCACCCAAGGTCCGTATGTCTCTCTATGGCAAACCACCACTAACCAAGTGGTCTATCAGCTGTACTGTGTCCGTCCCAACTCTGGCCGGATTGAGCCTGGCGACAGTGTCGAGGTGTCAGGTAAGCCTCATGCACTATAGGTTTTCGCATTCTTTGAACCATTTCCATTTAGTAATGCTTCAGCCTATGAAGGAAGAACCCCCGTTGTCAATCAAGTGCAAGGACAAGTTCCTAATTCAAAGCACCCTCATCACGCCCGAGAAGGAAACGAAGGATCTTCAGGAGATCGTGAGAGTTCTCCCCTTGCTCACCATATCTCAGCTCAATGCTCTTCCAGTGGAATGTTCCGAGTAGCACAGGCGAAGAGGGGAAAGTATATCAACAGAAGCTGCGTGTCGTGTACCTCCCGCCCGAGGGCCAGATCGACGAGGAAGACGAAGACGGCCACGCGGAAGACCTTCCGCCTGCACCGGTTCCTCGACAAACTGTCGTACGTTTTTGATCTTATAGGTCTTGGCACAGTTCCTGATCTGAACTTCACAGGGTGAAAGCAATATCAGGGTGCCACAGCCTGCACCATCTTCTCCCCCCATCCCAGTGCGTTCAGTAACACCCTCTCAGGTACGAGAACCGGACAATCTGTATCGTGACGATTCGAGAGAAGAATCCCCCGAATTCCAGCCAACTACGAGCGGCGCCGGCGTTGGAATCGTAAATGTCAACGTTCACCATCCTTCACCCCCAGCTTCGCCGCCTCCACCACCGCCTCCCCCTCCCGCCCTCCAAATCAACCGCGAATTGGAAGTCAAGTTCACCGATGCTCAGGCCGAGATCCAGCGCTTGCGTGTACTGCTGGCTGCAGTGCCAGACCCAAGCTCTACAGCGCCAGAGTCGGTCGCACCCGAGTCCGCTGCACCGTCCGAATTCCGAAGAAGATATGCTAGTTCCGACGATGGTGCGAGCACATACTATGGGGGAACAGAAGTGGGTACGGTGGTGGATCGCAACACTGTTATACACCAGGACGGTGTACCACTGCAGGTGGTTATCATCATAGCGCTCGGCGTGTTTATCACGACATATCTATTTTTCTGAGCATGGTGTCCAACCAGACTCGCTCTGCTCCTCGCTTTATCCCATTCATTTCTCGACCCCTTCGGGCTCGTTGATAGTCTCTGTCAAAGCGACTTCAAGAGTGTGCGAGAGCAGGCCACGACTATTCTAAACTTGGGATATGAACACAGCAATATGAAAAGGGGTTCTGTGGTGGCGAATACACTGCTTCAAGTGTTCTGATTAGGTATTAGCCCGTTGACTTTTCTGCACGACTTTGCACCTTACGATAGCATTCTTTTGTTGTGTTTTACTAAGTTCGACCTGTACATAGATATCTATTCTTTTCGTCTATTATGCTTGTGCTCGAGTCTCCTGTCTCTCTTTCTTTTGCTTATTATTGACCTACGTATTCAGGCTAAAGTCTTATTTTTGACGGGAATTACCACAAAGGCTCTGCCTTGAACTTAGGTTCATTATCGCACGCCGCTTCATCACTCGCAGTGGAGCTGATTGGCCGGGTGGCCACGTTGCAAAAGCATGATCGTTGTAGCGAAATGAATCCTTGCCAATGACGTCGTTTCCTAGCAGTCTCGGCTACCCGGTACCCAGCACCGTGTTGGCAATGACCGTGCGAGAGTATACTACTAATAGTTAGACTCTCAGGCCAAACGTTGAAAGGCATCTCCCACCATGGATCGTTACCTCGAAAAAAAATCGAACAAGCCAATATACATCACCGTTGTGCTTACCCTGACCGCCATTTTCGCCCTGTACTATCTATTTCTCAAGGGTCCCGAAGTGGAACACATTCAGAAGGTATTAAACCACAGCTGGTCGATTAGTAACCTCGAAAAGCGCCTTACAGAACGTTGGACAGGCCGTGGTCATACTCACGGATACCAGCTCATCTGTCTTCGGCACGGTGACGTTTGAACAAGCAACAAAAGATGGCCCTGTCACGGTTTCGGGGACCGTTCAGAACCTCGACCCTTCTTCACTTCGAGGGTTCCACGTGCAGTGGGTTTTCAACTCGGTCCCGCTTTACGAACCAGTTCCTCATGCTTGGTGGCAGTGAACTAGGCGACCTAAGTAATGGATGTACTTCTACAGGTTCTCACTTCAATCCATCTAGCCAGAGTCACGGTGGTCCAACAGACGCTGCGAGGCACGTTGGCGACCTGGGTAACATCCTTAGCGACAATCACGGAACAGCAACGTTTTCGTTCACGGACAACGTGATCTCTCTCAATGGCCCTAAGAGCATAGTCGGGTATGTTCAATTCAAATATCTGATCACGGTGGACGCTGGTGGACGCTGACAAATGAATCTGATTGGCTAGTCGTGCCGTGGTGGTGCACGAGGTAGGACCGTCGGTTTTCCGCTCTTCCATTCGCACACTCATATCCCCATAGGGTGAGGATGACTTAGGCAGAGGGGGCCATTCAGACTCCCTCACCACCGGTCATGCAGGTGGTAGAGCTGCCTGTGGCGTTATCGGTACGTTTCATGCAGTCTTTCAATGACGTTCGCTTAAGCATTTTTTTAAATCTCAGGGCGAGTCTGAGTATTGTAAATACGCAAGCCGTCGGAACCTCGGAAAACAAAGAACCGTGCTGACATGGCAATCGAAGGCTGCCTCGTGTTTTTTTACTCGTACTGCAGACAAAACCGGATTGTGGTTTCTCATAGCCGTAGCTTCGCTGCGGCGCTATGTTTTTTCTTACACTGGCAATTGCGTTACGCTGATAAGACTTTGGCTCGTGCGATCACTCCAAATTATACCTATCGGACATATAATCAGCTCAGCATGAATACGCATCAAGCACAGGGCTGGTGCGATGTTTCTGTCGCTGCGCTGCCGCGCTAAGCTGGAAGGTGGTAACATGGACGAGAGCCTTACTACGCCTGGAATGGTCTCGATTCCTGGACTTGAGGCTGGTAGGCCAGAAGATCAAACCATCGCGTATCCCAATCTGGCCTGGAAGAAGCATTGCCGCAGGGCGCAAACATTAGCCACAGCCAAGGCGATCTAGCCCATGCTGAGCTGTGTGTGTAATCTCCTGGGAAATCACAGTATCAATATCGCCCACTCGAAGTTTCTAGAATGCCAGGAAGAGGTCAAATGTTTGATCGTGGTGCGATAAGAAGAGAGAAAACATCGCCCGACGGTTCTTCAGATGTACGGAAGAAGGGATGTCACTAAGTCCGCAGCGTGTCCGGCCCGGCGTTCGTCCCTTCTGATAGTAAGAGTATCAATCGTGACCAGACCCGTCGACACTTGGATGCTTGAAACTTCGCAACTGTGAGCTTGAACATGGAAGATAATCGATAATCTCCCAGCTGAACCGTGGCAATCTTTGCTGGTTGAACCATACATATCTTGATATACCTGAGTGCAGGGGAAACATAAAATATCCGACAAGGGACACGGCGCTTTGGCAGATGAGTCTTCCTGGAAACGTGTGCGTGCAATTGATGACATTCACTTTGGACCAGAAAGTTTTGGGCCAATATGTATTGTCAAGAACAATTCCCACAATTCAACTTGAACCGCCGACCACGATGTCCACGCGTGACTACGGCAAAGACAGCAGTTCCAACCGCAAATATGACGATAAGAGGAGAAAAGATGACCGTGAAGATCAACGCGGACCCTCTGAACGTCGTCATGGCGCTAATTACAGGAGAGAAAACCCAAGACGAGAAGAGCGGAGAACAGACGGGCAGGGTCATCGAGAAGATCGACGATCCTATAGACGTGAATACGACAACGGAAGGAGGGGGAGGAACAGAGAACTAGATAACGACCGTGACCGCGACCGCGACCGTGAAAGCAGGAGGGACCGCGAAAGGGACAGCAGGGATTATCCAACGCGCAGCGACCGTCGTCCCCCCGAAAGTGGTGGGGAGCAAGCAACACGAACACATCGTTCCGCCTCACCCAGACGACGCTCGCGTTCCCCTTCCCCGACCCGCTCCAAAAGTCCGGAGAACAAGGCTAAACCAAACTTCAAGCCATCCGGGTTGCTCGCGGCTGCCACTAATACCGTCAAAGCAGCTGATGGGACGAGCACCGTTCTGAAATACAACGAACCCCCCGAGGCCAGAAAACCAACGCTGGGGTGGAGACTATACGTTTTCAAAGGGGATGAACAATTAGGTGATTTTGCGTCTAGTACAACCAACGGGATCTCTGACCTTTTTATCACAGAACTTTTTCACATTCATAGGCAGAGCGCTTATCTAATAGGGAGAGACCGTACGGTTGCTGATATATTCATCGAACATCCTTCTTGTTCCAAGCAACATGCCGTTATTCAACGTAGGTTGCCAGAGGGTGTTTTGAATGCTTCCCCTTCCGTTGACTAGTTGCCATTGAACCACAGATCGACAAGTGCACGAAAAAGATGAATTTGGTGTTGCAAAAGCGGTCATCAAGTTTGTCCTTTTCACCCATCCTTGTTTGTACCGCTGATCTTCTTCCAAGGCCATTCGTCATCGACCTCGAGTCTACAAATGCTACTCATGTCAATGATGAAGCCATACCAACGACAAGATTTTACGAGCTAAAGGCAGGAGACGGTGTGTCGTCTATTTTTTTTCTCCCTCCCGTCCTGAGTCTTTGTTTCAAGTCATTAAATTCGGTCTATCAAACCGCGAGTATGTGCTGCTGCATGACGAGTCGACTTAGAGCGGTAGGACTTGCATAATGTTGATGAGGTTGCACGAATATAGTACAATGCAGATCTGTGATTCCAAACCATCTGGAAGTGTAAATTTGCTCGTTTTCGTGATTTTGAGACTTACGAATATCTGATCAGTGATCTTCGCTTACAATTTCTGATACGATGGCATGACTTTAACTAGGATGTGAAATAGCCAGCCTTGCTATCGCATGGTAACTTCGTTCATCGACATCCCGACAGCTAGGGAAGTACATATATTGTGGAGGATGACTGGGTGCTATGATTTACTTCAACACTCTCGACAACCGAGGCCAAAACTATGCTTCAGAGGGAGGGTATGCATGCTCTAACTTGAACCGATGACATCCAATGTTTCGTTGTTCACCGTGACAGAATCAAGCTCAGCTGGCGACCTTTAAATGCAACTCTCTATGATATCTCATGAGCGGACATGTTGCGGACATGCCTGCATTTGTTGCCCCCTTCTTCACTCACTGTCACCTGCGGGTGTTTATGTGCTCTCGACAGTTATGTAGATACTAAGTCCAGCCAATGTTCACCGGGATCAACTTGATCATGCGTTTATGTAGAGGCTCGTTTCGTTTGTTGTGTATAAATATCTTCCAGGTCGCAAGTACTTTTGCAGATACTTCAAAGAACTTGAAGGCATTTCCTCCGACATCCTAATACTACTGGTTACCAGGTAACCAAATGATTAAACTCAAACTCAACTTTGCCCTTTCAATCTGCGAAACCAGCAGCCGAATTGGCTGGTGGCGGCTAAATCATACCTCTTAGATTCGAAGCAAAATAGGTTCTTCGCTTGGTAGGCAACCTGCTGGCTGGCCTCTGGACCCGCTGTAAGTCTGAAATTCCTGGGCGTTCCGGTGATGACGTTCTTGTCTGCTTCCCTCAGTCGCTTGGCGCGTGACTAACATTCATTATGTAATCATTTGAGACAGCCAATCAGCTAACACCCCGAGGCTGCTCCGAATAACACTCCACTGCCGTACTAGTATTTAATAGTAGTGGGTCCCGTTCGTTGTGCATTTCTCTCACCCCCCATCATGACGCAGGATGACAGGTCAGAGCCAAGCACTATATTACCTCCCCCCGTGTCCTTCTTCCAGCTTTTCCGGTAAACTTGAGTCCCACTACTTATCTCCCGCCATTTGCTCATTCATCCTAGTTATTCCACTTCTTTAGAACTGTTCATTGATGTCATTGGAATCGTTGCTGCGGCTGGAGCTGGGGCGGCGCAGGTACACCCTTCCACAAGTCAAATGTACTTAAGAACTCACTCCGTCAAATCAGCCTCTGCAAACTATTCTGTTTGGGAATCTCGTACAGATCTTTATCTCATTTACCTCTACCGAAGCGGCATATTTACAGGACAGCAAAAATGCTACTGTTGTCCAGGAGTTCAACACAGCAGCCGCCCATCTTCGTAGCGTTTCCAGTTTACAGGCATTATATATATTTTACATCGGTACCTGTTTACTCATTCACCCTATGTCTTTGCTCACATTCTTCCAGGACTTGGAATGTTCGTATGCACATACATCTTCATGGTCATTTGGGTCTATACCGGCGAAGTAAACGCGAAACGCATTCGTGAGAAATACCTTCAGGCCGTACTACGCCAAGATATCGCCTTCTACGACACAGTTGGTGCGGGCGAGATCGCAACTCGCATTCAGACAGACACCCGTACGTCCGTCCCTTTCCCATGTCTTTCCACACTCAAACTATTGTTGATAAGATCTGATACAGGAAGGCATGTCCGACAAGGTTACTTTCATTGCAAACTCTACCTCCTCTTTCCTTACCGGTTACATCATTGCCTACATTCGCTGCTGGAGACTTGCTCTTGCCATATCTTCCATTCTCCCTTGCTTTCTAATCGTCGGCGCCCTCACGAGTACCCTTGCGTTGAAATACCGGCAGTTTGTATTCTGTCTATCTCTTTTGACTTTCATTCTCATATATTCCATAGATCATCTCTCAACCACATTGCCAGGAGCGGTACATTAGCAGAAGAGGTCATTTCAACCATACGAACCGCCCACGCGTTCGGCATCCAGAAGACATTGGATCGTCTTTACGATGTGCACGTCCAATCAGCTCTTCTCGGAGACTATAAAACAGCCATGATTCAAGGATCTTGTATTGGCTTTCTCCTGTTTGCCATATACTCTGCTTATGCTTTAAGTACGGACGAGAGTCACTGAGTTTTTTTGCTCTTCATTTCTGACATCCTTGCAGCCTTTCAGTTTGGCACCACATTGATCAACGAGGGTTATGGTGAACTGAGATTCATCACAGTAACGTGGATTTGCTCATATTTTCTTCGACACAGCAAACGCCGGCCAGGTTATCAACACATTCCTAGCCATTTTGATTGGCTCGGTCTCCATAACGCAGGTGGCACCAGATATGGAAGGTCGGTATCTTAATTTTCGCTTGATGTTCTCGCTCAATCGTTCTCATACAGTACTGCAAATGACAAAGAAAGTCGGTCTTTCCTTCGCCCCCATCAAACTGTCACGCCGATTCCAACGCCAACTACCGGCATGGTCAAACGTCTGCTGAAAGTCTCAAAGAGGTACTTCCGCCACGACTCGGGCCATTTCCCTCACACCCACTGCGACTGCAAATACTGCACACGAGACCGCGAGAAAGGCTGTATTAACCCGCACAAATGCTCACTGCTTGCGCGGGATATCATTGGCGACATGTCGCCCAAGTTCAATCCTTACATAAGGCCAGAAAAGGACAACCTCTCGCTCACCCACCACCGAAAGGAAAAGAACGCCCGAGCAGTCGTTACTGCGGGAGACGAATTCCTTTTCAACCCCTCCGTCACCACCCGTAATCACATCACCGACTGCCTCCGAGTCTTCGTCAAACCCACCCAAACCTCCGCCGAACCGGCCTTCCGACTGAAAAACCCGCACCCCGGGCCCGGGGACATGCGCCGACCACCCCTAGTCATCTACACGGATGGATCCCGCCTACACAATGGAAAAGCGAACGCCTCCTCCGGCGCAGGAGTATAGGTGAGTGAAGGGCACCCATATAACGCCGCCATCAGAGTACCTGGTGACTCCCAAACAAACCAAACCGGCGAGCTGGCCGCAGTAGTAGCTGCCCTCATACGAGCCCACTCTTTCCTCCCCCTGAAGTTCATTACTGATTCCAAATACGTGATAGACGGCTTAACTAAACACCTATCCACCTGGGAAGACCATGGATAGATCGACATTCAGAACGCTGACTGGTTCCGCGCTGCACCCACCTTCTTCCAATGGACAAAAGGGTACTCGGGTGACCCCGGCAACGAAGCCGCTGACCGTCTAGCGAACACAGGCGCCAGGAAAGCAGAGCAGGACCGAATCGACCTTCATATCCCGCCGGATTTTAACCTCCCGGGTATCAAACTAGTCGCCCTGACCCAACGTCTGGCATACCTTGCCCTCACCAATAAACCCACTCCCCTTACACGCACCGCCCAACATAACCTCGATGATGCGAGACAAGCCATCCACAACCTGGCCGGCAATTCGGAGCTGGACACAACGCTGTGGAGTAGCACCCGGCACCCAAACATCCGCCGCCCGATACAGTCCTTCCTGTACCGCGCCCTGCACGAGTCCCTCCGTGTTGGCAGCTTCTGGACACACATACCCGAATGCCAAACCCGGGCCTACTGCTCCCTCTGCGAAGGCACAATGGATACTTTAGACCACATCCTGCTCCGCTGCCAAAGCCCTGAACGCACCACCATTGTGTTTTTCTGTTTGCCTCGTTACATCATCATAAAAAAATTCGCTTCGATAGTTCATCGGACCACCCGGAGTAGGAAAGACCGCGATTCTCGAGGGTCTACGAGTCGAATTGTAGCCGGTGCCGGAGGTGCGCAACTTCGTCTGCGAACTGATTTCGGTTTCGGTGCACATTGTGCTTTGCGCTTATATGCATTCAAAAGTCTCTACAAGACAAGAGGGTGCTGTCGCAAGACCTTTCGGCCATCATGGCAGGCTCTGGAATCAGGGGTCAGTTCGAAGAAAAGTGTAAAGAGATATAGAAGACGAGGTGAGTATCTCCTTTGTAACTTTCTTGGAGTGATATATGACACGCAACAGCCAGGCTGGTGGCATCTTCTTCTTCGTAGAGGAAGTCCGTGAGTCCTTGACTCCATATGCGTCTCTATTGGGTTGACGGGGGTCCATTTAACCCCAGACACGTTGTGCAATATTAGGAAGGCAGAGGATACCATGGCTTGCAACTCGTCGGGGCTACTACACGTAAGCATCCGCTCCGTGTTCCGCTCCTTTACCGTGTTGAACATCTGGCATAGCCGACGAGTATAGGGAAATGATCGGAAAGGATGCAGTTCTCGAACGAAGATTCCAACCTGTGCAAATTCAAGAGCCAACGGTAGAGATAGAGTTTACCATCTCTATCCTGCGTCGCTTAAAATCTAGATATGAGGTCCATTATGGTGTCGAGATTGCAGACGCGCCTTGGTGACTGGTGCGCCTAGATCTGATAATTCATACATTGCTCATACTTTCTGCAGCTGCCGTGTACGGCGCGCGGTATATATCAGATCGGTATATTCCCGACAAGGTGTAACACTTCAACTCGCTATCCTTTGGAAGCTGGTGTTCCAGATCTGGAATGACACCAAAACGGAATTGAGAAGCCCTTTCATATTGGCCCCGCCGCTGGACAACTTCGAGCTCGTGTTTCGCGTCTCTTGGGCGCTTCTTCAGATCCTTGTTACGGTTAAGATGCGCACGCTCAGTTAAATCCTCGATAAATAGCAGACGAAGCAGTAGAGCCATAGAAAATCCCATCATTTTTCCAAATAGCAGTCAGTTCCTGTGCCTTCTCTCGTTTCAAGGGAAGATCGTTTTCAAGGTTTGTCCGTCGTTCGGCGCTGAATACATCGACTTCGTTTTTGAGACTTTCGAGTTCGATCTGTAAATGTTACGATCTCCCAGTCGAGAACCTCGAGTTCGTTAGGCTTGAACTCCTGAACGAACCGCAGGGCAGATGTAGCATCGTCCACGAGGTCAATCGACGTGCAAAATCCCCTTGCGATACTCCACGACCGAGTGATGCCAGTGAACTATGTCATATCTCGAGTCGTAGCCAAAGCTACTCCCTGTCCAAAACCTCCTTCGAGGAGAGCGCGAAAAGCTGTCAGAGGCGTCGTGCTTCGTTAGAGCTGTGACTCGACAACATGCAGAGTTGACAGAAGCGGTTCGAAGAAAACCTTACGGTATGTTCGTTTCAAATTCTTGATCTGCCAAAGCGTAATGGTGAGTCGGACTCCGGTTGTCATCCTTCTGATGAGCTCGAAAAGGTATACAAGGTTTGCATCATTTGAGACTCAGGTCATAAACGGTTATAAGCCATCATTGACAGGACGTAGCGATGATCCTTCTTCAAATACTGGATTAAGGAAGCCCTGCAGATAGTCAGGGTCGTAAAGTCGACTTCAAGGTTAGCCGTCGACGCCGACCTACCCTTTGACTGTGCACTGACCGTGAACGCTCAGAATACAATCATATGCTTGACAAGCAACCTTGGCAGTGACATCCTCGCGGATCCTCCTCCTGCGACGCCAAAGGCAAAGTCACTGAGATTGCCAAGGGTCAAGTGATGGAGCGAACTTCAGAGTATTTCCCCCCGGAGTTGCTCAACCGCCTCGACGCGATGCTGGTGTTCAACAAGCTCTCCCGGAGTGCAATCTTGGACGTCGTGGCTCTCCGGCTCAACGACGTCGCGGAGCGACTCGAGGACCGAAGGATCTCTCTCGTTGTGGATGACGCCGCTCGCGAGGGGTGGTGAAGAAGGGGTAGTATTCGGACTTGTATGGGCGCGTGCGATCGCGCGGGTGGTGTGCACGCAAGTGTTTTTCCCGCTTGCTCAAAAGTTGTTGAAAGGGACTCTACGGTGCGTGTTTGCTTTTCTGCGTCTATGTCGGTTCGGTATGAAAGAATCGAGGGGACTGATTTATTTGAATGTGATAGCTTGTATTATCTACAGGGACGGAGACACCGTGTGTGTGGGAGTGATGGCTCCTGACGCGGATACACTGGATGTTCCGGACAATCATATTGCGGATTCAGAGAACATAACAGCACCGCGTTTAAAGGTAACGAATGATTGAAGATGAAAGGGTATGCCATTCGAGATGTCATCTTCCAAGTTGGTGAAACAACATCCTCACCTCAATCCCCATGCGTATTTACCTCTTTCCATGACTGATTTTTATTCTGCTCTCATTCAATCAGCTTATCTATGGCATGGGTAGATGAGTGCAAAACAAGAATAAAATAAACTACTTGTAATTGTAAAGTACCAATGGTGGTATGATCAACCCCTCCAACAGGATATGCAAGATTAACAAAGATCTATCAATGTCAGGAGGATGATATGTCTGAGTGGGACATATGACCAAGGAGTGAAACGCAAATTTGAGTTGACGAGGATTCTATTCGAGGTAGGTCTTCTTCATCTGACAAAAGTTGCGGTAGCCTGAGAGCCAGTTGTAGGGAGAGATCTTGTCAAGCATGACGAGACATACTTGGGCGCAGCGGGCGGAGCCATCGAGGAAGGCGGAGACG
>JBBPOJ010000554.1:0-24428 GCA_038091395.1 Leccinum rimulosum
TTGAATGTTGAACAAGTATAATTCTTATCTTATCACACAGTAGCTACTACAAGTGGCACTCGTAATTGACAATTTTTTTCCTGCGCGAGTGCCATCATTTACTAAAACGGCTGTAATTACACCCAATAATCTGTGTGGACTTGTGGTGTAGTCTAACACCCTGTCAGACTCTGGTCTTGTGCGCAGCTGTGGTGATGTTTCTGTGTTCGACTCCCCGCTTGTGCTACTATTTTTTATAATAAATTTCGTTCAAATTTTGCCATGTTTTTCATAGTCACGGACGTCGGAAATCATTGCCAATGACACGGATTTTTAGTAGCGGATTTCGGCAATCAGTGACAGGATTTGTCGCTGATATTCAGCTCGTGGTCACTTTTTTGCATACACCAAGACACTACCTTTACGCAACTCAGACACCTTTCAACAGCGACTTTACTTCCCACAGTGACAACGATTGGACTCTTCCCCGGGATTCTACAACGCGCTCTTCATCTCCACTCCAGACCCGTCGGATAGTACATCCAGCGCCTGCTCAAAATCTGCAATGATATCCCTAATGTGTTCGATCCCAACCGAAACCTGCCATCGTGTGAGCCACCTTACCAACGTTCATCACGCTGGTTCAATATTAATACACACCCGAATCAGATCCGGCGTCACGCCGGCCGACAGTCTCTCTTCATCGCTCAGCTGCGCGTGCGTCGTC
Organism: Leccinum rimulosum; assembly: GCA_038091395.1. Classification (NCBI taxonomy): domain Eukaryota; kingdom Fungi; phylum Basidiomycota; class Agaricomycetes; order Boletales; family Boletaceae; genus Leccinum; species Leccinum rimulosum. Next base: position 707 of record JBBPOJ010000554.1, read on the forward strand.
GTCCATGGGTGGATCACAAGCGTCTTGGCGTCGCCCACGTTGGCGAGATTGCTGGCAAGTCGGAGAGCGTCCACTACCTTGCTCGCGATGCCGTGGTCTCCTTTGACACCGAAACACAACATACCACCGTACGCGTCGGGGCGAAGCAACTGCTTGGCCCGCTCGTGGTACGGGTGGCTCTCGAGACCGATGTATGACATCCATGCGACTTTGGGGTGCTTTTCGAGCCAGCTAAGATGTCCGAGTAAGCTGAAACACCATCATGAAACACAAAAAAAAGGTTGGCGTACGTCGCTAGCCCGAGCGCGTTCTCGCTATGCCTCTGACAGCGCAGACTGAGCGTCTCGAGACCCTGAAGAAGGAGGAACGCCCCAAAGGGATTCAACGCGGGTCCGACATCGCGCAGCATTTCCACGCGAAGCTTCACAGCAAACGCACTAGACCCAAATGCTTCGCTAAACATCAGCCCGTGGTAACCCTCCGAAGGGCCCGTGAACGAAGGGAATTTGCCACGAGTCCAGTCAAACTTGCCTACGACATCGATCAGTCACATTGATGATGGTCAAGGAATATACATGCCAGAGTCGATGACGACACCAGCGATGGTAGTTCCGTGCCCTCCTATCCATTTCGTTGCACTGTGCACTATAGGAATGTCGTTGGAACAGGAACATGCATATGGTTGTTTAACTGACCGACGATGTCCGCACCGAGTGAGATTGGCCGGATAAGGTATCCTCCCATTCCAAAAGTATTGTCCACGATCAGCGGAATTCCGTGATCGTGTGCAATCTGATGACATGGTAGAGGTCATTTGCCAATCAAGGAGACTGCTCCTGTACGGTTTGCTTACCTTTGCGAGCTCTGGAATTGGGGCAACGTTGTACTTGGGGTTACCGATGCTCTCGACGTAGATCGCCTTCGTCTTGTCGTCGATGGCTGCTTCAAAATCCTTGGGTTCGTCTCCATTGACGAACTTGACCCCGATACCATATTTCTTGAACGTCACTGTAGAATATTGTAGACGACACGTCTCTGGATAGACGGACGATCCGAACCTTTAAATTGATTGTATGTCTAGGGGGAACGAATTAGAGGGGGACGGATCAATGCAGACGAAATATAATCCGTACCCCACCGTAGAGATAAGACCTATCGATACATAGACGCTGAGAGAGGGATGGCCAAAAGACGTAAGGAAGACGTACGTCGACACGATGTTATCTCCCGAATTCGCAACGTTGGAGATAGCGAGGAACTGCGCTGATTGGCCAGACGCCGTCGCCACTGCAGCCAATCCACCCTCAAGCGCCGCCATACGATTCTCAAAAACTTCCTGGACGGAGAGAAATGTCACCGAACACTGGATGGCTGCAGAGTAGTGAACGTAGACGCACGACGGTGGGATTTCCGATACGTGAATAGGCATATCCAGCCGTCCTGCGAAGAAGAAGCCATCATTAGCCTCGCTCGAACTCGTTACTTTGTGGTGCAGGAATAGTAGCAAGGCTGGGGTCGAGTCGATGGTCGCGCAGATAGACGCACTTTAAACTAATAAGATCGGCCGCATGCTGCCAACGGACGTGGTCTCAGCATGGCATAAACAAATAAACTCGGAAGGTGCTCACTGCGCAATCGTTGAAGACGAAGCTGGTCGATGCATAAATGGGAACTGCGCGGGCTTTGGTGGTGGGATCGGGCACTTGGCCTGCGTGGAGCTGCAAGGTCTCGAATTCGAGTGGTCTGGCAGGACTTGCAAAGTTCAACGTGAGAGGCACAGTATAATGTCGTTCACTAGTTGTTTACAAGCAGTTCTGGGTATGGCTCACCTATTTTGATCGGACATCGCGACTCACGTAGGGGTAAAAGGCAAAGATGAACCAAAAGTTACGTATGAAGTCGAACGAGGGATGCCGAGTTCCGAATAGGACTAGGCACGTAATCGCGCCATTAAGAAGGAGACTTTGATGATCTCGAATCGGACATTATGTGTTGGTCGTGGATCGTAGGCAAAAGTTGCTGTCCAAGCTCAAGGCTGACTCATCTGTGCCACCATTGGCCATGCTCACGATTAATTGTTGGCAGCGTTCTGGAAATGATAGAGGGATATTCCAGGTCACCATCTTAAAAACAAACACTGTCTGCGATCTTCAAGACGCTATCAAGAACGAGAAAGCAGCAACTTTTCGCGACGTGGACGCTGGCGATTTGGCCCTCTACAAACCCAAGCACGTATCCAGACCCTATACACAGAGTCTCAGCAACCTTATCCTCTCGGAGCATGGGGAGCGCTTGCTGGAGCTGCATGAGTTATCAGAAGTTTTCCCGGAACAGCCACCCAAGCTCGACATCCACGTCATAATAGGTATGTAGCAGAGGCGATCCAAGCTGGTCCTGACAATTGATTCTGGTTCTTCTTCTCCAGATGCGCCACCGACAATTTCTTGTTGGTTACGAGGTCGATCGTTTTCTAATTTCAATCCAACCGGGTGAAGATATCGATCTAGTATCTATACCCCGTATCAAGGACACACAACCGGATCTGAGGAGCGTAGCCGATCAACATATACGCTTATACAAGATATCGGGAGATGATAACGAACTCCGACTGAGCCTGAACAAGACGGGTGACGGTGAACTACTTCAAGGGGACATTTTGCCCCATTTCCTGGATGTGCCAGTTCTCGCCCCTTTACGCGTTGTTGTCGAAATTTCCGCCAGTGCCAGTAAGTTGACTGTATGGTCTTACTGATACTTTCTGATTCCTGCATGACAGGGTTGACGAATCCTCACCTGTTTTTACACTCGGGCTTTGGAGTAGCACATCCAATTGCATCAGCGCGAGAAGACTTCATCCAAGCGCGTCCTCAAAATAAGTCACCATCTAACAGTTCCGAACCTTCTGTGTTTCGTGAAACGCAACGCATGCCACATACGCAGATACCCTGTGGCCGTCCTCGTGGTCCCGAAGAACTCATTCCTGTAACTCTGCTGCATCCGGTCTTCGGCCAGTTTGAAGACGACTGCCACACCGGAACAACTTGAATGACCGAAGAAGATAACCAATTCGTTGGCAAGCTGGCAAACATCATGTCTGATCTGCACAAATCCGATTACCAGCGTGTAAAAGCGGTTGACGAGGTGTTTAAATTGGTCGATATCAACCTCGACCTCTCTACAAGGATCTCAGGAACGAATTACAGGATGGACTCCAGCCTCTCCGTCAATGATTCAGAAAACTTCTCGGAAGTTGCTGTCATACAACGCCACAGACACCAAGCCTACGATTGACAAGTTGACGCCTCGGATCACCCTCAGCTACCAGAGCGGCGATCGATCGATCGAAACACGATGTCCAGGCTACGAAAAAGTCGATTTGTCCACCCGTAATGAGTCTACAAAGGCTGGCGCGTTGCACTTTCAAGTTCGATTCTGCAAGAGACAAACTTCATTTTGAAACCACTTCTCAGATCGGTAGAACGACCTCGAGCGCTTCACCGATCCTACGGCACCCTCTCCAACGCTTGCTCGAAATCTGCAATTATGTCGTTGATATGTTCGATCCCGACCGCGATCTGATTAAACCCCGTGCTCAGCGCCAGAAACCCGTTGGCACTCGCCAATTCCCATCACTGTGACGTACCCGAATTAAATCCTCCGTCACCCCCGTCGCCGCCCGCTCCTCCACCGTCAACTGCGAATGCGTCGTGGATGCCGGATGAATCACCAACGTCTTGGCGTCCCCCACATTGGCGAGGTGGCTCGCCAACTCAAGACCGTCGATGACGCGCAGCGCGACGCTGACATCGCCCTTGACTCTAAAGTTCAGCACGCCCCCGAACGTGTTTTCGCGCAACAAACGCTTTGCCTCCACGTGGTACGCGTGGTCGGGCAGTCCGGGGTAACATACTCGTGTGACCTTGGGGTGCTGTTGCAGCCACCTGTATCAAGGTTCGAGTGCTGCCACGAGGGTAGAGAGAGAGAAACATTACCTTGCCAAGGCAAGCGCATTGTCGCAGTGCCTCTGAGCGCGGAGGCTCAGCGTCTCAAGACCTTGAATTAGGAGGAAGGCTCCAAAGGGATTCAACGCTGGCCCGAGGTCGCGCATCAGCTCTGCTCGCAACTTGACCGCAAACGCTGCGGGCCCGAACGTCTGACTAAATTGCAGCCCGTGATACCCCTCAGACGGGGATGTGAACGAAGGGAACTTTCCGCTCCTGGCCCAGTCGAAGTTACCTGTCATGTAAGTGAGTTCCGGAGTTTGGAACTATACGGCCGCAGTGGGCGAATCAGAATCGATCACGACGCCGGCGAGCGTGGTTCCGTGACCGCATATCCATTTGGTGGCACTGTGCACTATACAAAATATCAGGACCAAACCTCAGAACTTGGGACGCATACACGTACAGACAATGTCTGCACCCATGGAAATGGGCCGAATGAGGTATCCCCCCATCCCGAACGTATTGTCAACGATCAACGGGATATTATTGTCGTGTGCAACCTGCACAGAAGTGTCAACCACCACGATATTCTTCTTCAGATGTGCCATGGAAACGTACTTTGGCGAGGTCCGGTATCGGTGCGACATTATATTTCGGATTACCGATGCTCTCGACAAAGATCGCCTTCGTCTTGTCATCAATGGCGGCGGCGAATTCTGCGGGGCTGTCGCCATCGATGAACTTGACACCAATGCCATATTTCTTGAAGGTGACTGTCGGGAAGGCTGTCAGCGTTTCGTTGAGGGGTCGATTCGAGACACCTTTGAACTGATTATACGTCTGCAAAGATGATCAATCAGAGTACTATATTAAGGGCACCAACTTACCCCTCCATACAGATAGGACCTATTCGGTGTGCGTCAAACACTGCAATCTCTTTATGCAAACAGATACTTACGTGGAGACGATGTTGTCGCCTGCGTCAGCAATCGTCGAGAAGGCCAAAAATTGAGCAGCTTGGCCGGAGGCGGTCGCGACGGCAGCAATACCGCCCTCGAGGGCCGCCATCCGTTTCTCGAACACGTCCTGACATGGCCAGAAAGTCGTCACGAAAGGGCAGTCAAATAGTCCAAGCACATGCACGCACAACGGTGGGGTTGCTGATGCGAGAATAGGCGTGCGCGACTGTTCTGTTGGGGTATCGGTAGGTACATTATAAAAAGGGGGTGGGCTCGACGACGCACCTCAGTCCAAAGATGTCCGCAGCGTGCTACGATAGGAGGTGACGCATGTCAGTGCCTTGATACCTTGCTTCGAGCAGTGTTCGAATCCGAATCTCCAAACTTACCGCTGAGTCATTGAACACGAAACTAGTCGAGGCATAGATGGGGACTGCACGAGCGTTGGTGGCAGGGTCAGGTTCTTGACCGGCATGTATCTGGAGCGTTTCGAACTCGTGGTTTTTGCTACCAGAATATGAACGTTTGAACCCCTATCCATCGGCGACGGACTACAGTGTTTGTCGCGAATGCACGCACCTCTCGAAGATCCTTTGAGAAAACATAAACCTGAATGAAAGTAATGTAAGCATGGAGTATCACCGCAAACGGGAGACCTACCTCCTGCATTGACATACAGAAGAGGAACGTGACTACGTTGTCAGAAACAGGACCAGTTTCGTGGTCAGTTTGAATCGCTTGTGGACACTGCGAGCTGGAACGTTGATTTTGGCCGTCGATGACCTCTTGGTTTATCGAATCAACGACACCGTGTACACCGGTTTCTTCTCCCTTAGAAACCTCAACGTGGTCTCCGGGTTGCAGTACAGAAATTGCTGCCTTTCGTGAGGCTCCCGCAATAATAGAGAGGTCAAAAGGATTCTGGTTCTCGGTGCCGTCTTGCGCCCGGGTAAAGCGTGGGATTTGGTCCAACGTGGGATTAACGTCGTCCAGTTGTAGCGCCAAGAGTTCGAAGTCATGATACTTTCTTCACTTCTTGCGAGGGCGAGTAAAGCGAGTTGAAGTATACGCTCGTCATCCGAGTCCTTGAATATATATCTTAATTAGCAAGCCATTTCGCGAAAACAGAACCTTACATCTGTCCGATCTGGGTTGCTTGGCAAAGGAGTCGGTCATCCACATAGAAGCAGTCAACGGCTTGATAACTTCCAACCAGGTCTGACGAAGATTGACATGTCCGATATTCAGGTCGTCCACATCGGTCAAGGCGAGCGTTTTGTGCAGAAGTCTGAGAAGCTCGTTGTTGAGCTCCGGAAGTGGGGGGTCAAGGCTGGCTGATACAGAATCGTACGGCGTCGATCATGTCAATCTAGAGGGGGACTGACAGGGCGCGTAGCGGCTTCGTGTAGATCGCGGTGAAGATGCGAACTCGGTGAGGAAGTAGGAACTCATGAGCAGATTTGCCGGTCAGCTCGACGAGCAACTCAATACAGGTTTGCACTGCCTGCCGAACTATGGGTTTGGGCTTGAAAGCTCCAGCCTCCGTCAGTGCTGAGCATTGGGACCAAAAAAATCTGGTGTCAAGTTGTGGATCCATAGTTCGAGGGGGCGCAAACCTTGAGACACGGGGTTCGGTGCTCCGCGTAAAGCAAGTGCAAGCGGGTGCATAAACTATGAAAGGTGAGTAAGACATAGCAGAACAGTTCCACTATCATATCCCTCCCCATTCCATCTAATGCAAGGAGTTGGCGATTCAAGAATTCCAGCATCTCCAGCAGCAGGGCTGACTTCTTTATACGAGAGTTCAGACTTCCTTCCACCCCCGCTGATAGCGCGAAAGAGGCCTCTGAGCAAGTGGAAGTGATCGGTCGGTTTGGTGGTCTTTGCAGCCAAACGGAAAAGGCCCATAATCAAATTCGCAAGACAAGACGCTAGTAAAGGTTCGTTGGCTGGGATAATAACCGCAAACTATTGAGTGACGGTGGTGAAAGCCAGATGTAGTTAGTGAAGAGGGGGAATAACCGTTTCATCAGGAATCGGTCCTTCGCATTTCATTAAGCCAACGAGGCACACACGGAAACCGTGCAGAAGCGTGCGGAGTAGCAATCGGAACTTTGGAGGGAACGTGGTCGCTCACCATGTGTCACCTCTTCGGACTTCTCCACTGCGTAGACGACAGCAGCCACAGAGAGAGCTCTCTCAATTTAAAGGACTGGAGACAGCGAGTCGTCACTAACTTTCGCTTTCTCCAAGCGCTCGAACGCACCGTGGAGTACATCTGCCATCGCATCTACTCTGTCCACGCAAGTCTCGAATATAGCACTGAAAATGCAGGCCGCACCCTGGGGAGTGTCTTTGGATATCTTCGACCAGACCAAACATCATTTTTGCGAAAAGCGTATGAAGCGTGCTTCCGAGGTGAGGATTGTGGATCAAGAATAAAGTTTTGAGACACGTGCGAGCTGATCGGCTGAAAGGTCGATGCGCAGATGGTGAACAATATCAGCGATGACATATAAGATCCTAGGGTGTTGTGTTGGATTTTGTCTGGACCGAAAGTAAACGTACACACCTTACGAGCTTGAAGTCATAGTGCAGAAAGAATAAGGCGTTCGCCAAAATCCACGGATCATGCAGGCCACATACGAGACCATCTAAGGAGAGGCTGAGAATAAAGCATTAGTAATCACCTTGGGTTTCTTGACCCGCCGAGTCCGCCCATTGACTTCGATCCACGCATCTTGATCCATGTCCACGTCCACGTTCATACTCAATCCCCAGTTCCGACTTGGACGTGGGCCATCACCTTCCACATCGATCTCTTCTCCGCAGTCGTTGCAGTCTTCGCTCGTACCCATCCAAACTGAGCGCGAAGATGGTGAGGATGTGCCGGTCTGTAGATACGTAGCCTGAGGTCACACATATGGAAGGGAGAGCCAAGTCAGCAACAGAAGTTTGCACAAGAAGCAGATTAAGTAAGACAGAGAACTCACGCAAACATTCCGGGACTCTCCATCAGTGCAGGCAACATATGTACCGCATGTCCATCGTCCCACTCCCAGCCTAAAACAATCTCCTCGTCCGCTCTCAAGTCCCGTAACGCAAATAGTGCAAAAGAGAGAGTCGTCGGGTCCGCATCAGAGTCGGATCCGGAACGAGGATCATCTTGGTCGAAGGGATCGTCCGTTTGTCGCTCTTGCATCCGCGACATCGGAGAGAGGGACAGACCTACCGTTCACCGTTTGTGGTGGACCACCATCGTCGGAAACGGCACAACCATCCGAAACCGCCTTCGCACACCCTTCCCTGTGCCGTATCCGCATCCCTTTCATACTCTCCCCCCGCTTCGTTCAACCACAAATGATGGGCCGCACCACAGCGTTTGGTCAACACACGTGTGTCCAGCCCAACACCCATCCGCCACCGACCAGCTTCACCTGAAGTTTTGCCATGCCTAGATGAGTGTAACCGTTAAGTGGATCCGCCAGATACGTGGCAGACGGTATAATCGCAGCTGTATAGGGAGCTAGAACTTGAAGGGTGGTCGCAGGTATGGTATGGATGACGAGGTGGTGTTTGTTGAGGGTGTACGGGTGACTTGGCGTGCGAACGCGAATTGGATGAACTAGATACAGGGGGAGATATGTAATTGGATATAGGTGGTGACGGATAAATAGAGGTATGCGAGAAAGGCGCAGGGTCCGAAGCAACATGCAATCTCGGGGAAGGGGGACATAAGTGAGCGGGTGAACATGTTGTTGGAGCTGGGGGGCCTGAATGTAGAGGGGAGCAAGACATGGATGGGTCGGTGCGTAGCACGGTACGGGAAACGTATAGATCCCCAACATTTTCGTCCAGTATCACCGGCGTCGCGTTGTCTAGAGGAGACATGGAATAACCCGTAGCGATCTCGGTACCTGCACTATGATTAGCATACATATAAATGCAAGCGAGCGATAGAACACAATCGTTGCCTGCGCGAAACCTTCATCGAAATGAAACAACGAAAGTGACCGTGAAATGCATGAAAGAAAAAAGAAAGAAAGAAAGAAAAAGAGAGAAGGAAAAATCTATTCACCCTTGAGAGTCCACCCTGATGTATCCTCCATCATTGTATAGGTCGTTGGTGGCGGGTATACGAGTGGTGAGGGTGGATTGAGAGCGGTGACACCTCTCTGGCAGGCTTTTGCGACACAAAGCAATTGAGCATGGACGGAAGGATTCGGGTAGATGTCGGGAGGGAATGTGATTGGCGCCAGGGGTAGACTGCTGGGAGCGGTTGTAGCATTGCCATTGGGATATGATATGCGGGAACTACCAGCAGGTGGTTGCGTCATGTGATGATTTGAGGGGGGGATTGATGGAGACAAGGGATCAGCAGGGGAGAGCATAGTCGCTCGCTTCTTCTTCCTGGACGAACCAGAACCATCGAAAGCGGCTGTCACTGCACTTCCTCTCCTCGAGTTTCGTTCTGCGCCCGGGCTCGTCTTCCTCTTTGAAGAAGGCTTGGCCACACCACCAATTGCCTCGTCTACCGTTGAATTCCCGCCAGTACCATTGATGGTAAGTGTTGCTCCAGCCGCCCCTCCGTGAAGCCTTCAAGCGCATAGCCTTTAGCCTCCCTTTTTGGGTCTTGACCGTGCGCTCTTTATCAACCTGAGCTCCACCGTGGGATCGCATACCCAACATTTCCAAATCTCAGGTACCTCCCCCCCTTGAACGATGCCATGGCACCATCGTGAACAGTCGTCACATGCGATGGAAAAACCATCGTCATAAGTGAATCCACAGATGCACGAGATGGCGTCCGAGTCTGGAAGAGGTATATCAGAGAGAGCGAGTGGATGATGGGAGGTGGAGGGGGGGACGCGAGGGAATGCTGTGACGTCGGGGATGTTTGTGGAGGGAGAAAGGTGGAGAGAGTGGGGGAAAACGGACGTTGTTGAGGGAGTCGCTGCGATGGCGCTGGTAAGGATTTGGTTGACAAGTTTGGGAGGGGGTGGTTGGACATGATTGGCGGTGTCGCTAGAGGATGTGAAGGCTGTTTGGACTTGGCGGACAACGCGTCTGTGGAAGTGCTTGGGAGCGGTGGCGTCGCGGTTATTGCTGACAGAGCTGGTGATGGGTGCTTCCGTTTGAGAGGGACGAGTGGAGCGGGCACTGGACGACATGGGGGGGGTGCTTGTTCGATATACGGCAATGCCAACACTGGACGAAGTCAGGGACGGTCCATGTGGGTGAGCAACGTGGTGATGAGAGTGTGGTTGTGGTTGTGGGTGAGAGTTGGGGGCATTGTAGGGGGAGAGACCGAGGAGACCAAGAGCGGCTTCTGTCGCATCGCTGTTCATCACATCGACTGAAAAAATGCTAGAGTGGGTTGCTTGCGCGTTGTAGTCGTGGTGGAAGATGTCGATTGTGGGCGCCAAGTAATTTTCTTGTTGCCGTTCGGGTGTCGTTACTGGCTGCAAGCCCAGTCGCTCTGTGGGCTTCCTCGCCGCAGTGACGGCTTCCCGTTGAGTAGAATGCGCGATTCTTTGTGCTCGACGTGCTCGACGACGACGAGGAAGAGGAGATAAAAAGGAGAGTTTGTTCCCTTTGCAAAGTGGTCCCTTCAACGAATTCGGTGATAAAATCACCATACACTTGCGGGTTCTTGATAGTCGGAGCCATGCCGGCCCAATATTAGCCCATTGCTTCGTAGTCCTCGCGTGTTTTGCGTTGAGCAGGAGACCCGAGAGCCAAGACTTCAAATTAAGTCCCAAGGTGGTTTTTATCATTGTTGCGACCCTAAGAACACCTCAGAAAGAGTCGCCGAATGTCTGGTATGGACGAATCCCTCCATCCACTTCTCGGACATTGTCATTGATCCGGAGCTCGTGACCCCTCCGAGTCAGTTGCTATTGCACGATTGGAATCCCTGCACATAGATATCTGCTGAGGCTGGACAAGCCGTAATCGAGCACTAAGAATCTCGTTCGGTTTTGAAGACGACTCCTACGGTTGGCAGACTAAAGTGCCATTAGGAGCAGAAAAGTTGTAGACGAATTCGAATTGAGTACTTACTCAAGTCGAACCAGATCATGCAATTCGTAGTTGCCCACCGTGACAGTGTTCGTGCCGGAATCCACCTCGGCAGCCTCTCGAAGATCCTTTGAGAAAACATAAACCTGAATGAAAGTAATGTAAGCATGGAGTATCACCGCAAACGGGAGACCTACCTCCTGCATTGACATACCGAAGAGGAACGTGACTACGTTGTCAGAAACAGGACCAGTTTCGTGGTCAGTTTGAATTGCTTGTGGACACTGCGAGCTGGAAAGTCGATTTTGGCCGTCGATGACCTCTTGGTTTATCGAATCAACGACACCGTGTACACCGGTTTGTTCTCCCTCAGAGACCTCAACGTGGCCTCCGGGTTGCAGTACAAAAAAATGCTGCCTTTCGTGAGGCTCCCGCAATAATAGAGAGGTCAATAGAATTCTCGTTCTCAGTGCCGTCTTGCGCCCGGGTAAAGCGTGAGATTTGGTCCAACGTGGGATTAACGTCGTCCATTTGTAAAGAGTTTGAAGCCATATCATATGTACATTTACCACTTCTTCGTAATTGAAGAACCGCTGTAGAGGCTGCGTCAAGGATGCACCAGCAACAGCTTCGTTCAAGTCTTGTTTCTGGATTTGCAAAAGGCTGGTCATTTCCTCGATGTCAGTGGGCGCCAGCGTGACACCTCGGCTAGGGTAGACACCGACGAGACCTTTGCATGCACGCCTGGTTAACCTGTTGAAGACTACGAGCTTCCGCGTATAACTCAGAGTCCCGCTCGAAGGCTGACTAAATCGAAAGCGGTTAAGCCGGGGACGCATGGAGGTTTGGTATCCTCACCATGTTGTTAACCCTTTCACGACAGCGACAAAGGCACCAATGACTGTGTCTCGAGGGACGCGACCCATAGCAGAGCCAGCCATGTCTCCTGTCGTTGCACCGCCGGCTACACGTGAATTCGTCTTACTTACCAAGGATCTGTACCCTGTCTCACCAGATTTCTTTTTGCTGCTAGTGAAGCGGGAGACTGGGCACGGGTGACAAACACACCACCGTTTTCAGGAATCTCACGGATGTGCAGGAAAGCAAAAAAAGGATTGATGAATATGAAGCACTCTGCCTTTGCAACCCTAAGAACACTCAGAAAGAGTCGTCGAATGTCTAGTGTGGACGAACCTCTCCATCCACTTCTCGGACATTGTCATTGATCCGGAGCTCGTGACCCCTCCGAGTCAGTTGCTATTGCACGATTGGAATCCCTGCACACAGATATCTGCTGAGGCTGGACAAGCCATGATCGAGCACTAAGAATCTCGTTCGGTTTTGAAGACGACTCCTACGGTTGGTAGACTAAGGTGCCATTAAGAACAGGAAACTCGTAGACGAATTGGGTACTTACTCAAGTTGAACCAGATCATACAATTCGTAGTTGCCCACCGTGACAGTGTTCGTGCCGGAATCCACCTCGGCAGCCTCTCGAAGATCCTTTGAGAAAACGTAAACCTAAATGAAAGTAATGTAAGCATGGAGTATCACCGCAAACGGGAGACCTACCTCCTGCATTGACATACCTAAGAGGAACGTGACTACGTTGTCAGAAACAGGACCAGTTTCGTGGTCAGTTTGAATTGCTTGTGGACACTGCGAGCTGGAAAGTCGATTTTGGCCGTCGATGACCTCTTGGTTTATCGAATCAACGACACCGTGTACACCGGTTTGTTCTCCCTCAGAGACCTCAACGTGGCCTCCGGGTTGCAGTACAGAATTTGCTGCCTTTCGTGAGGCTCCCGCAATAATAGAGAGGTCAATAGAATTCTCGTTCTCAGTGCCGTCTTGCGCCCGGGTAAAGCGTGGGATTTGGTCCAACGTGGGATTAACGTCGTCCAGTTGTAGCGCCAAGAGTTTGGAGCCATATCATATGTACCTTTACCACTTTTTCGTAATTGAAGAACCGCTACGGAGGCTGCGTCGAGGATGCACCAGCAACAGCCTCGTTCGAGTCTTGTTTCTTGATGCAAAAGGCTGGCCAGTTCCTCGATGCCAGTGGGCACCAGCGTGACACCTCGGCTAGGGTAGACACCGACGAGACCTTTGCATGCACGCCTGGTTAACCTGTTGAAGACTACGAGCTTCCGCGTATATTATTTCCGGAGTCGCGCTCGAAGGCCGACTAAATTGAAAGTGGTTAAATAAGCCGGGGACGCATGGAGGTTTGGTATCCTCACCATGTTGTTCCCAGTTGAAAATGACTTGCGAGATATCGATGGACAAGCCGCGGGACTCTACCGACGCTGTGCCGGAAAGGCCCAACTTGTTCAACGAATTCACCATGTGAGGGATGAACAGAGCACGAACCAGATAGAAGAGATGCGGCTGCCGAACGAGAAGAAGAGGAAATCGTGATGATCTGGTTAAAACCATTTCCCTCTTCCGCAAGAAACCTCCGAGTAATTTTCCCTCAGTATACGCAGGACGAAGCAGGCCAGTCCAAGCGCGAAGGATGAAATTCTGTGGGGTGTCGGATACCTCGAATAATCGGGCAGTCAAAAGGTATGCGGTCTGTTTGACGATTGCGTCCTCGGAGGTGATGTAATGCCAAGTGCAACGAATGGTATCCTTTTGACGTCCTCCAAAAGCTCGAGCCTAAGCAAGAATGATTGGTGTGACGGTGAGCGCAGGAAGAACGTCTTCGTTCCCCAGGATGCAGATCGGTCTTCGAATCACACGAGGAACAGAGAAGACGTCCCGGCGGTAGAACAAATCCTTGTCCAGAGCAACGTGATGGCAGAGGAGCTGTGTTGGTCGTGTCAGGTCCGTAGGCAGATTACGAGTGTAAATCATTACAATATCAAACAATAAGTCGATCCTTGACACTTTCTTGGGCATAGTATAGTCGATGACTTTGAGAAAACGTGACGACGACCATGCCCATTTCTACCAGTACCTTGAAGCTGCGAATGCTGGGCATGACGACGTTGGCATCCAAGATGGCGGAATCTTCGGCAAGAGTTTCCTGCACCAGACCACTTATGTTGCGGAAAACGTCCTGAAGAACAGACAAGAATTCGGAGACAAGTTCTTCGGAGAGAGCTCTGACTGAGCAAAGCAAATCGATGATGATCTTGCAAGAAGTGACGCCATTTTCTTCGTTATCATGGCGGAGTATGTGAAGGATGCCGCAAAGAAGTGGGAGTGGGAGAGGCTGAACTGAATCATTGTATGGGATGCGATGGAGGACCTCTAAAAGAACGCGCCGAAACTGGTATTCGAGCGAGTCTTTATGATAAGCAGGCTCGCCAGAGCGAAGGATTTCGAGAAGAACTGGGATCATCTGTGGAAATACGCGCGCGGAATCCGTGTCTCTGACGGTGTCGATCTTTCTCTGAGTTCACATGCTACAGTATGCTTGGTCTTGAGGTCTGAGGATGGACACAGGTGAATAGATGGAGAGTGGAAGAGAGGAATGTGGCACTAACATATACATATACGGGATAAGCAATTCGACCTGCACGAGGCTCTAAGTCTACAGCCGTGCCAAGCTGCGGTATGTTGTCTATGGTGCAAGTGAAGGAGGAAGCGGGAGCAGACATTCGCTTGACCCACGAAAGTTTGTTTGAGTCCATGTTTGCCAAGATAATGATGAGCGTTCCATATTCGAGAGAAGAGCACCCACAGCCCAATTGACAGGCTGGAGACACTCACCCGTCCATAGACAGTCGCCTGTCAATGAGAGGATGACGAGAAGGAAGATGAAGCGGGTGGTGAGGTGGGAGGCGTTTCTCCAGGTGGTGGAAATGTACATGAACTCGGTGAGGGTGCCGAAGACCATGATGAGGGTGGTCATGGCGGGAGAGAGGAACTGCTTGTGGGGAGGAATGTTGATCTTGAGGGAGTTGGAAGGCGGTATAGAACCAGTAGAGCGAGATATGGATGACACAGGCGCGGTTGAAATTGACGAGGAGAAGTGCGGTGGAGCGCTTCTCATAATAGGTCTTGAAGAAGACTCTGTCGCAACCGATGATCTCGCTCCCTTCTGACGAACTTTCCGTCGACGACCTCGTAGCCCTGGTCGTGTGTGGACTTGTAGAGGTTTCAGTATCGTCTCGAGGTCCTCCTGGCTCAATATTATTATGGCACTCTGGGCTGCGGTAGTGGTCATTTGCACACTTCAAAATGAAGGACTGGTATTCTGGGACGAAGCAGACGCTTCCTGCTTCACCCCAACAGAGGATACACGGACCATGTTGCGCATGGAGTCGCGCTGGAAACCAAACTTTTGAGTGAGGTCGAGGAAGATCTCTTCCATAGAGATGGGGACCTGCTTGTCGGGCGCCCAGGCGAGGGAGGGCCGGGGTCGCGAAAGCGGGATAAGACCAGACATCCTTTTGACGAAAAAGCATACAGAGCATGCTTGCGATCCCCGCGAGCTGATCGGTGGTGAACAAGACCAGCAATGGCAGCATACGCCGAAGAGCTACAGATCACGTCAGTGACGTGCATAACAAAGGGATCAATGACCTACCAAAGGGCCTCTTGGTTGCCAGCACCGTTGCCTAGTATAATGCTTTCATTGAAAAGTTTATCGATCCGCGGCAGAAGAGCTTTGCGATGGGAAGTGCCTATAAAATGTTGCAAGACGACAAGATGTTGTGGACTTCATCTGGACCGAAAGTGAACACACACATCTTGAGGGCTTGGATCCCATTGGCAGCAAGATCCTGCAACAGTCAAGTGCGGAGAGAACAAGCCATTCACCAAATGAATTGAATGTTCGGCAAATCCACGGATCATATAGGCCACGCACGAGACCACCTGAGGAGAAGCTGAGAAGAGAACATTGCGATCGTGCATGCTCAAACCTTGTCTGCGGGGTGATTAAGTCAGAGTACGCTTGCGTATTCTTGAAGTCGGAGCTATGCGGGCCCAATACAAGCCCATATTTCCATAGTTGTTGCGCAGTTCGCGTTGAGCAGGAGACCCCAAAGCAAAAAAAAAAAAAAAACTAAAAAAAACTAAAATTAAGGCCTAAATATCAGGGTGGTCACCATTCATCGATGACTCTGAGAATACGTGGCGACAACTACCCACCTCCACCAATACCTTGAAGTTGCGAATGCTGGGCATGACAACGTTGGCATCCAAGGCAGCAGATGCCTCGGCAAGTGTCTCTAGCACTAGACCGCTTATATTGCGAAAGGGCGTGCTGAAGAATGGATGTGAATTCGGAGAACGAGGTCCTCTGGAAGAATGGGCTGAAACTAGTATTCGAGCGAGTCCGTATCTCTGGCGTTGTTGTTAATTTCTCTGAGAACGCATGCTACGGTATGCTTGGTCTTGAGGTCTGACGATGGACATTCATGAATAGAAGAGTGGAAACAAGGAAGTGACTAGCCTATACCGGGATCAGCAATTCAAGCTGCACGAAGCTCCGAGTCTGCAGATGTGCCAAGCCACGGTATCTGTCCAAGTGGGATTGATAGATGGTGTACGAATTGAAGCTGTCGGGGTACGAGTGGAGGCGGGACCTGGCCAGACAAGCTTTTTCGTCCTCGACATCCATCGAGTTCATGCATGCGCTGAGAGGCTCGTTCCGACCACACCGGCGAAGGTCGTGGGATAGTGGTCGGGAGAGTGAAGTAGTTTGACTCCGTGTAATAGCCTGTCGAAACGGTACGTGACCGCTTGACTGCTCATTGAGGGCATACTTCTGAGCGTAGGTCCCAAAAGAGGTAAATTGTTTGCCTTCGCCGCGGCCGCAATCACGGTAGCAGATGCTGACGCACGCCCATCCGAGGCATTTAGCACGTGAGCAACCAGGTGGGTGTCTACGCGTTCGGTGCTTAGATGGCTGGATGGTCGTAGCGGATGTGCGAGCGATCTTTGACGAGCGCTGCGGCGTCTCGGGCAAAGTAAGAGTGTGTATACTACGTAGTAATGCGTAACTTAGGGTAGATACAGGAGATGTGAAGCTAGTACGTGGTTCCCGGCCCGAGACTAAATCCTATAGACCGTGCGGAGCATGTCGGTTTGAAGGACGGATGGTATTGGCAGTGCTATCCGCGCTGTTGACTGGGGCGGGAATCGCGTGACTTTGTCGAGGAAGTCGACATGCAGGAGCGTGCCACCCCTAACTTTGTGCTCTACGACACGATCGGGGCCAAAGTTATTGTCGAATTCGTCTTCGCGGGTCCGTCTTCAGACATAGATCAAGTGGCAAGGAGATTGTGATGGTGATAGCGCCGACGGCAGCGTCAACGATGGCTCCGACGTGAGAGTTGCCACTACCAGTAATTGGTGGTGGCGGTGGTGGAATTGGAGGTGGTTAACGACGACGGCGTTGCCGCATCTATGGGCGTGGTCGTTGTGGTTTGAGCTACCAGATTGGTTGATTGTTCAGGAGTTGACCGGGGTGTTGTCGTTGTCGTTGACAGGGTGGTTGTAATGCTTGAAACAGGGTTCGTGATCGGAGGAATGGATGATGGATCAGTACTAGCGCTCGGAAGCGTAAGAATTGGAAGACGGCTTGGAGGAATAAAGAGAAGTAGTACCCTAGTAGCTCGAGCTCGAGTGTCTGCATCGCAGACTACTAGGGACCTCATTAGGGCTGCACACCACTCAGGCTGTGCCTGTGTGTCCATGTCTGCCATTTCGTGTGCGACGGACATGCTCTTGCGTAATTCCGTGGAAAGAAAATCAAGTAGCCAAGCGGTGTCGCAAGGGCACATTTCCGTTGGTTTCAACCAAGGCACCACCGATGATATGGAATTATTCAGACGCAACTTTTTCTTCAACTCCCTGGAACGGGGGGGCATTGGTTGCTGTGGTGTATAAAAAGCCCTCTTGTATGTGGAAACCAGGGAGGTGAACGCAAGGTAGCTGATCAGTTGATTCTTGGAGGCGACGAACTCGGTAACGACCTGGGGATGCGACGAAGTTCGACCGTTCAAGATGAGCGGTCCCAGATCAATGACTCTGACGTTACTAAGAATCAGCACCAGGTGCGGATGCGTTCTGTGCCGGCCAAGCATCGCGGCCACCGTCGAAGTCACTCGAAGGCGTCACCTCCCCAGTCGCCGTCGCACCTCGGCGATGACCCTCGTGATTCCCACTGCTCGCCGCGGGCGCGCTGCGCGAAAAAGATTGCTGACACCGCTCATCAGGGACGTTGGCAGGGGCTGTCGGTCCCCCCGGTCGCAGGCGGCACGCCAGAAGGAGAAGAACGCGACCTTGCGTACTCGGCTGCGACGTTATAGGCCATCCCAGTGAGCGATTTCACGCCGCTCAGGATGGAACCAACTTTGATGGCGACGTTTTCTAGGTTTGCCTGAGAGATACCAAAGGGGGTCGAGGAAGCGCGTACATGAATGCGCGGTTGCAGTGCGGTATTGCGGTGCGGTGAATCCGGACGAGGTGGTCGCACTGCAACCGCGAGAAGACGGCGGGATATGGAATAGACGGGAGCGGGGTCGTGCGAGATCGAGACGTCGTCCGAATCATGTGTGTCTATGCCTGAAAGTTCTACGATATCGTTGGTATTTGGTTTATGACTTGATGTACGATTGTAAGCAAATACGGAAGAGGAAGAAATATTATCTACTAACATGGTTAATATGTCAAGGAAAGAACGTGAAGAGTGGGCGGGTGATTCGCCGATATGAATGCTGTTTTGGGGGTCACAGTAAAATGGTTACTCGAAGGAAAAGATGATACATCGTGGAACGGAAGCTGCTTCACCATTTCACGGGAACGCAAAGAATAGATAAGTATCGAAGATTGACCTCGTGTCTCGGAACTATAGAGATGATCCGAGTGAACAAAGGGACGAGCAAATAATTAAAGCGACTCACACTACGCCAATCAGTCGTGAGTTGGCCATCGCTTCCAGGGGTGGCGGGAGAACACGAGCAAAGGCAACATGCCCCCATCAAAGACCACAAATTTTCAAAAAACCTCCGATGCAGATGCCAAATTGGTGCA
Organism: Leccinum rimulosum; assembly: GCA_038091395.1. NCBI lineage: Eukaryota > Fungi > Basidiomycota > Agaricomycetes > Boletales > Boletaceae > Leccinum > Leccinum rimulosum. The sequence continues at coordinate 19,626 of JBBPOJ010000554.1, forward strand.
ATCCCACATTTGGAACCCGGAGGAATGGACGAGAAAGGGTACACGTCTGTAAAGCCGATGGGTAAAGTACGCACGTTCTGGATAAGCCACGATGTCATGTAATGCAAAGAAGATCCTTACCGAGGTTTCGAATGCGATTGAGGTAGATTGTCCCAACGAGACCACAGAACGTTATCTCCCTCGGCAACAGTTGGATTCGCCGTCAAAAGATGGTTTCCGTAAACGACGCCCCTGTGCTCTGAACCAGTAACGGCAGTGTTCACTTCTGGTGCATCGATCAGGGAACCTCTCACACCCAAAACGGGCTGTCTCAGCGATTGGCGCGCCCAGCGCTTAACCGACAAAGGGCCAGTCAAAAAGGATTGATGAATATGAAGCACTCTGTCTTTGCGACCCTAAGAACACCTCAGAAAGAGTGAGTCGCCGAATGTCTAATGTGGACGAACCTCTCCATCTACTTCTCGGACATTGTCATTGACTCGGAGCTCGTGACTCTCCGAATCAGTTGCTATTGCACGATTGATCCTTACCGAGGTTTCGAATGCGGTTGAGGTAAATTGTCCCAACGAGACCACAGAACGTTATCTCCCTCGGCAACAGTTGGATTCGCCGTCAAAAGATGGTTTCCGTAAACGACGTCCCTGTGCTCTGAACCAGTAACGGCAGTGGTCACTTCTGGTGCATCGATCAGGGAACCTCTCGCACCCAAAACGGGCTGTCTCAGCGATTGGCGCGCCCAGCGCTTAACCGACAAAGGGCCAGTCAAAAAGGATTGATGAATATGAATATGAAGCACTCTGTCTTTGCGACCCTAAGAACAGCTCAGATAGAATGAGTCGCCGAATGTCTAGGGTGGACGAACCTCTCCATCTACTTCTCGGACGTTGTCATTGACTCGGAGCTCGTGACCCTCCGAGTCAGTTGCTATTGCACGATTGGAATCCCTGCACATAGATATCTGTTGAGGCTGGACAAGCCGTGATCGAGCACTGAGAATCTCGTTCGGTTTTGAAGACGACTCCCACGGTTGGCAGACTAAGGTGCCATTAGGAACAAAAAAGTCGTAGACGAATTGGGTACTTACTCAAGTTGAATCAGATCATGCAGTTCGTAGTTGCCCAGTGTTCGTGCCGGAATCCACTTCTGCAGCCTCTCGAAGATCCTTTGAGAAAACAGAAACCTGAATGAAAGTAATGTAAGCACGGAGTATCACCGCAAACGGGAGACCTGCCTCCTGCATTGACATACCAAAGAGGAACGTGACTACGTTGTCAGAAACTGGTCCAGTTTCGTGGTCAGTTTCAATTGCTTGCGTACGCTGCGACATGGAACGTCGATTTTTTGGCCGTCTCGGATGATCTCTTGGTTTATCAAATCAACCGGCTTGTTCTCCCTCAAAGACCTCAACGTAGTCTCCGGGTTGCAGTACAGAAATCGTTGCCTTCCGTGAGGCTTCCGCAATAATAGAGGGGTCAATAGGATTCTCGGCACCGTCTTGCCCTCCGGTAAAGGGTGGGGTGTTATTGTCCAACGTGGGCCCGGGATTACTAACGTCGTCCAGTTGTAGCGCCAAGAGTTTAAAGCCATATACAGTTGACTCCCTGGTCCCGCATACCTGTCGGGACAGCTCAAAAGGTATGGATTGTAAGTAGGTTATTGGAGAGACCATAGGGTGTCAAATAGCAGTTCGGAAATCCAGAAACCTATGGCTTATGAAGCAGTATGCCGGTGGCGTTATCCCTGGTATGCGTTAGTTTGAGGGAATTGACTGTACTTATCCGTACCTTGGTGACCAATTCTTTGTTGAGGATGCACCAGCAACAGCTTTATTCAAGTCTTGTTTCTTGATTTGTACGAGGCTCAGGTTGGCCATTTCCTTGATGGGCCAGTGGCACCACACCTAAGTTAGGCCTATATGGTAGACACCGATGCGACCTTTGCATGCACGCGGCACGCCTGGTTAACCTAGTATTGAAGACTATGAGCTTCCGCGCATATCATTCATTCCCGGCAAACACTCGGAGTCCCGTTAGAAGGCTGATAAAAGATGGTGCTGGAATTGGTCAAAGCACCGTGACTCCGTCTCGGAGGCATGGAGTCGGTCGCGGAGTCCAACGACTCCACGTGCCAGGTGATGGCAAGGGGGGACAAGCTTTTTCGTCCTCGACATCCATCATGCATGCGCGGAGAGGCTCGTTCCGACCACACCGGCGAAGGTCGTGGGATAGTGGTCGGGAGAGTGAAGTAGACAGGACTTCTCGACCGGCTCAAGATTTCCCATTTACTGCCTGCCTTCTTTAAATCGATTTCAGTTTTGCTCATTGGACAAGTAGTGACTGTCCCCTGTACTCTGCGACAGAATGCTGACACAAATGAGCGCGAAAAAAAAGGAAGAGATCGTAAATTCCAGAAAGACTGGAAGTTGGACTTTCCGGCGCGGTCCGGCGCGGTTCGGGTTGGTCCGGCGTCGTCCGCGGAGTTCCCCGAACTCTGAATTTCAGTCGAATCCCACCAAGACATATGGTTTATGACGGGGATCATGAGTACATGTTAACATTATGAAAATGGCTTTATTGTCATGACTTTTTTGTGCTCGAAAATCCCAAATTTGACATTTTTTTGGGATTTACAGACTCTGTGGTATGTACAGTATTGAAAATGTCATAATCCCCGCTGTGTGATGTAATTTGACAATAATTGCTTCATTTCCTGACTCGACAGTCTGGCGCGCATACGATAAGTACGGACGATTTTGTTTTAGATATCGTAATTTCTTACTCGACCTTCTAGAGTAGTGACTACCTCAAGTTGCTGATCGCCCTCCATTGGTACTTCCCTTTCAGTGTTCCATTGTAGCTACAATATTATGTATTACGGTTAAACATGTTGTACACTGCATGATGCATGATCAAGTATTTTAATTCGTGTATTGCAAACCAAGTCTTGAGCGCTGCTCGAACAGAGTTCGCCGAATGTTGCCCAGCATCACGTCCATCCTAGACTTGTAAACTCGGGGTAGGCATCTCTCTGCAGCCGCATCGCCAATATCATCTGATCGTCGGGATCGTCGGAAGTTCTATAGACTGTTGATCCCGAGCTCGTTGTTCCTCCCGGATTGTCTTGCGTGCGTTCAACCTGGATGAAAATGATTCGTCATTGCGAGTCAAAGTTGCCTGGATTAGGTGATTTAGGTCCACCCACACGCTGATCATGGAGTTCATGTACACTGTTGCAAATGCAGGCTCAACTGATCAGTGGGACCAAGAGGATCATGTAAAACGACGAGCTCACTCTTGCTAAGTACCATGCCTGGGGCAGCGGTTAAAAGCTGAGCTTCTTCACGATCCTGTACATAGGACTTGGAGGTCATGTCAATTTCAGTTTACATGACACTGAATCGCAATGTCCTCACCAAGATCGCCACTAGTGAAGCATTGATGCTACATGATAGGTGGATCGTATTACAACGCTCGAAATATTATTCAAACGCAGACTGACAGGGTGAGAACTCCCATCTGAACGAAGATGAAATTCAATTTCTTAATAAAGTTATCTTGCCTATCAAGGATCGGATGAGACCCACGGACGACAAGGGGAAGGGCGTACGTACCGATTTATGCCTGTCCTCGCTGGCCGCAGGTAATAGATGATAGAAGTCGTGATGGTGGCATCGCAGATAGCACTCGCTATTGCAGATAGTGCCGGATACTCATGGGATATTAGTGAGTGCAGTGTTGGTACCCGATATCTCACAACACTGCACCTCTGTGGAAGATGCCCGTTCCCACGTAGGTGTGCGAATTCTGCCGTACGCTCAGTAAACAATTCATGGGCGAGGAGCGTCGAGGAGTTACCCACAGGTCTGCGGCACATACTAGGATGTCAATAACCGTTAATTGAAACAATCAGGCTATGGAGGGAAACGAGACACGAACAAAATCCTAGGACTATCGGTGATTGTGGTTTACGAATCAGTGACATCAATCCGAATCGCACTTTGTTCAGTCACTTACATATCTGAGCAAGGGCGAATAGAATCTGTCGCATCGGTCACCACTATCAATTTCCTTTTTTAGAAACATAAGGTACAGAACATACCACAGCAGACGTGACGAGTCGATTATTTCCACTGACTGCATTGTATGAGTTGGTATTAACGATAAGATAAATTTGTCAACACTGACTTATCCAAACGCGATGAGCATAGAAACTATGAGGACATGAGCAAACGGCATAAGTTCAAACACAGGATAGATTTACCTGTGCACCATAAATGTGACGCAGTACTTGAACGACGTCATGTACGAAATTTTCGGGAGGCTCCTGCTACTTACTGTGCTTATCATGCTTAACTAAACGATTGTTCACTCAGCATGTGTGGGTCCCGAACAAATCAAAGGAAGTCACTTGCAAGTAATGATCTGCAGGAGTTGCGAGATCAGATTTGGAAAAGACCCCACGCCTTCATTCGGGAACTCACGTAGGCAGAGATTTCGAACATCGTGGGTCTTCATTCATATGACATATGACGAAAATGCGAAAGTAAGTCCAGATCAATGCGATCGTCTGGGCGTTGTCGAGAGAACTGAATCGATGTCAATGACAAGACAAAAAGCCGCAAGGAACAAACGCACAATACGACAAAGACCTGTGTACGGAAACAACAGAAATAATGAATGCAAAGGTATATGAAAATGCTTACCAGTACTCTTAACTGAAGCTTGTCTCGTGGAAATGATCTCACATAGTACACGAATTGAGCAACTCCGATGCCATACATGCTAGTGTTGAGTGAGTCAAACG
>JBBPOJ010000555.1:0-24423 GCA_038091395.1 Leccinum rimulosum
GTGAGTTTCACTGTGTCACAAGACGACCGGCAAGGCAGTCAGAAAAAGGTGTCGGGGGCACGCGGCGCGTCGTTTGGGCGACCGTACTCGCACAATATCGTGTTATGTTCACCCTCCCCACCCTACAGTTGAGGTAAAGGGCCAAGATCCCCAGTCTCTAGACGTGTCAGACACCCGCGTACGCATTTCCCTTCCATTATTTACTCCTCTCCCCTCAATTTTTTTTTCATACAGGCCATCGCAAAAAGTTTTGGCGTACACCCCCTCATCATGAGCGAGAGCCAACTCGCAGCCCAAAACGATAGAGAAGATCTCGCTGTTGGCTCCAATGGTCTCTCCTCCGGTCGTGATCAAAACATCACAGAGACTTCTCCCCCTCGTGATCCCACCGTCTGGTTTAGTGTCTCCGTCCCAACTGCGGTTAATGGTGTACCATCCCCAGTCGCCTCAAAGCTCACCATCTGGTTGCCCAAGGACCGCGAAATGGTCAACACAATCGTCGATGTCTACTTTAATCATCTCAACCTTCATAGACCCGTGTTTTTCCGTTCCGACTTTGAACGTCGGCTCACCGCTCTCTACGATATGGACAGCACCCAGCACGATCCGGGCTTCGTTTGTAGCATGTATCTCATTCTCGCCCTCGGCACCTTGAGCGAACTCAATCACAAGGCAACCCTCGTCGACAACGCCATCAAGTCCCCTGGCACTACTCCGATTTCCACCAAGAAACTCATGCCGAGTGGTTGGCCTGAACACTATGAATTCTTTGAGCGTGCTCTAGCCGTCAAACCACATCTCCGCGTCACGATCACCAGCCTTCAGGCGCTCCTCTTATTACATTGGTATCTGTACACGGAGGTGTGTTTTTATATCCACTCACCACTCGTATAGTATACTGAGATTCAATCCAGCGACAAGGTCGTTCCTTGTGGCGCCTCGTCGGCAGCCTCGTTCGTCTATCCATCGAATTAGGTCTCCACCACGACCCCATGTCGCAGAACAATACCTTTTCTGAGGAGGAAGCTCAATTGCGCATTCGATTGTGGGGCATTGTCATGGTCCATGATCGCGGGACCTCTATCCTTCTTGGCAGGCCGCTCGCCATCGCCCCTTCTGACTCGAACACACCTCACCCTTCTCGACCCTTAACGGGCCAGCACTTGGGTTATTCAGAGCATTTCTTACTCTCTCATCCTGTTGCCGAGATACAGGCCGACATCATCAACTCCCTGTACTCCCCGTCCAACAAGAGCGCGGATGCCGTGATGCGGCATGCAACTCGGATCATCAAGAGTATGATGGAGTTCCGAAGGCAATTGCCAGAGTGTTACAAGTACTACTTTAGCGGAACTGACGATTGGTCACTCGAAAAGAAACAGGAGCTAGTCCGTGGTATCACAGAGGATCAGGGGCTCACCCTCCTCAAAGTTGGGATATCAAGGATATTGCTGCTGAGAGCATTGTTCAGTTTAAAGGAACTCGATTACACGCATCGCTCGAGGGCGCTCGTTGATGGTGAGCATCATATCTCTTTCTTTTTCAGGATACTCATGGCTGGCCAGCAATCGTCACATCGCACAACGTCATCATCGTCCACAACCAGCTCATTCGGTTCCCGGACATTGCGTTTTTCACCTCTCCGATCCCACTCCACATTGCTGCGATGGTCATTTTATATGGACACATGTCACACTGTGAACGCTTGCCGCGACAAGTCATGATCGAAGACGTTTGGATGGCTCTCGACATGTTGCCTCGATTCCGGTGGCGTTGGGATCGGAAAGATCTGGGCGGTGGTCACCCGTTGATTTCCAAGCTCGCTGAAAAGGTTCTCAATGTCGACCTCCGTACCGTCGGTCCTCCCAAAGACCCTATTCTGCTCTCCGAGCTTGACTGGGACACCGAAAATGTTATCCTAGGCTCTCCATCGATGGCGTCTCCTCGGCAACCGCACTCACAATCACAACAAAAGACGCCGACTTTGGCTCACCCTCCGTATCAGTCCGAGGTCTACGGACCGCGCACAGCTTCTCAAAGCACCACGCCTGTTAAGAGTGTCGGTCCGCAGCTTTCTCTCGCGATGGTTGGGGATAAGCTCGCGGAAGTCCCGACGGGCTTGTTCTACCCCTTCTTCCCTGAGAACCCAATAGGCAACTCTCAAGGGCAAGGATCGAACGATGGCGGGAGCAACGACAGTGGTGCAGACTATACCCAGCTGTTGGCAGCAGCTGCTGCGCAACCCAATGGATCGAACGGGTCCTATGGGTATCAGTCTTCACAAGACACTTATATGTTGGAAGAAATCATTCCAACAACCGTTCCGTCTAGCGGTCATTCGGGGGCGATTTGGATGAATGTTGTGAGTGCTTCACAGGGATTGTTTCGTTCTCACTGATAAACTGGGCGCGCTTAAAAAATTTCTTACATCCTTGTGTCTTTTTCCTTTCTTTTTTTTAGAATCAGAGAAGCATGTATTGACAGAGTCTACGGTACTGTGTCGTTGCTCCTTTTCGACTTCGTTTTGTTTGTTCGCTAGTTTCCCAATCCTCTGGTATCTCCTCTGTCTCGACCTGTGCCACGGACAGTTCTTGTACAGTACGTTCTGTGAAAAGGCTCTCTTCGTCTTATTTCTCCTTTATACACTACCAAATTTCGACGGGTCGTCTGAGCCTTGCCGTGTGCCTATCCCCGCCCTCACATCCATATCCTTGATTTTTCTACGCCAACACAGCCAATTAGCCTAGGTTTTCTTTTAAAGAGAGTGCATAATCAATCGTGTAACTTGGATCGGATCTCAGCAAAGTACCCAGAGTCAAGAGCGTCCGAGCGAAGCGGTTCCCAGATGCCAGACACGAGTACGTGAGCGTAACACGGGACAAGAACGTCCTGTCTAGGAGTCCCTAGAAGTCAGGGATGGATCCTCCCGACGAAACGAACGCTGGGCGAGGAGGGTGTGGGAAGTGACCTATGCCAAAATGCGTTCCATTCTGTCCAGGATCACGTCGATGCCCGTGATGAGGAGTACAACGCGCTTGGGCAACAACGCAGCCGCGACGGGCCCATCTCGCTCTCCATCCCCGTCGTCATCGTCGTCCGCCGCGCTCCGTCGAGCATTGTTATCATCAGCCGACCGTGCACTGTCCTCTCGAGCAGAGTCCTGAATGGCCTTTTCGAGCGTGACAGGGAGATGGAGGGTGATACGCGTGAGTTGGATGGTGAGACGGGAGCGGCCGGCGATGTCGAGGTAGGGTAGTTGACGAAAGGCGTATTGGATTTCGAGTAGGCGGACGAGTTCGGCGTGGAGTGCGAGGACGCAGGCGCGGCATGCTGGGGGTGGTTGGCGGTGGATTCAGATCGCCGGGGTCGGTTAGGGAGGAAGGAGGGGACGACTCACCGAGGATACGACCGCGGACGTTTTGGAGGACGGAGAGTACGGCGTCGATGCCGTCGTCGCCGAGTTTGAGGGACGGGTTGAGGTCGCTGATAGCTTCTGGGTACGTAGGAGTATGGAAGTGAGTAAGTGAGTAAGACGGGACGGACGTCGGACGGTAGGTTACTCACGAAGCAGCGTGCGTATCATTTCGAGGTTTCCGTCGAGATAGTCGTTGATGATACCGAGGAGGACCCCTTTGAGGGTCTCGTCTGCATACCCGCAGGGATGCTCGGCGGAGCGCAAAAAGTCGGACGGATCGTCGTTTGGACGGGCGTCGTACATGCGTTTCAGAGAGGGCTGCGAGAGCACGCCGTAGGCGATGGAGACTCTCTGGAAGGCATCTGTCGCGTCTGGGTTTCCGGGACACTTGCTGGTTGCGGACGATGAGATGAGAAAAGAAAACAGTGAGGTGGGACGAACTCTGGGTGGCAGGCTTTGCTGCGCGATAGATAAGCACGACGGAGGGTCAGTCTGTCGATGGAGGATGCGCGGGGGACGCCGAGGATGTGGTAAAGGTCGTTGGCGGTGAGAACTTCACGGATTTCGCGTGAACGAGCGGTTTCCTGGTCCGGTCCGGGAGGTAATTGCTCTTGGGGATATAGTAAACGTGGCCGTGGTGGCCAGTTGATGCATTCTGACCGGACGATCCCAGTCAGTGCGCCGTCCCCGTCAGTCGGGGCGGCGAAGAAGGGAAAGCGCCAGTACCAGGAGGCTACGTGTGGAGAGATGGTAAGAGAGCGGGGAGACGAGGAAGAGAGGGAGACATACCTGGGTTGAGCACGGAGGAAAGCATCGGTGGGGAGACACGGACGACAATCTCGCTGGCAGGACATGAAAGATTATTCAAATGCCAAGTGGCTCTGTGACAATGACGCGATGTTTTTATCTTATCTTATCTCTGCGCCCAACAGACTACAAAACTTGTTTATCGAGCGCTTCACCTCACCTCGTTCCCCCATCACCGTCAGCCGGATAGCGAAACCCTGGTTGGCTTCATCGTCCTTGCTACACGGCGTCAGCTCATACCGTCCAAAGGCCCAATTCAGGATGTGGACTCCGGTTCCTAGACGCACGAATCCCTTGACTCTCCATACCGTCTCCTTTGATAACGCCCCAAGCGCATCCCGGAGTAACCCTTCGTCGATGTGACCCACTCCATCCCCGTGCACGGTAACCGCGGGTGAACGGCAATCATTGCAGGACCCATCATGACAGTGATTGATATGACCGGTGACGTGGGATATTCCTGAGCCCTTCAAAAGCGTGACCGTCTGAACCTCATCGTGATGGGGTTCATTGCTGAGAATGCTCGTCTCATGGTGTGAAGGTTGAAATAGTTTGGTATCGACTCCAAACAGTAGATTTGGATCCACGCCATTGCGTCCATTACATTTGATTTTCGGTGTGGAATCATTCAAGGTATTGAGGTGATCGAGCACGACATCGAGTGTTCTCTCGTCGACGTGCTCCCATTTATTCTAACAATCCGAAATGGTCGTAAAAATACACATCGCAGGCGAGGAGAGCACTCACAATGAGTATGATGTCCGAGTAACTAGCCTGCATCTTGGCCGTAGGCGACGTATCTTCGTAGCCGGAAAAGTTCTCTGCGTCTATGACGGTGACGATCGCATCTAGTTTGAGATCCTCGTTTGTTTCGCGCTCTAATTCACGAATCTGGAAAGCCAGCGTGGCAGGGAAAGCAGAACCACTGACGCGATCAACTTCAAGGGCAAAGCGCCGGATTCAAAATGTCCTTACCTGCACTCTATGATGATACGGTCGGGACGGTATTTCTCTAGGATGAACACAGGAATAACGACGATTCTTGTCCATGACGACGTTGGTCCCTACCTCTGATCTCCAAAAGGGCGGTCTTCATCTGGCCCACAAGTACACAGCACCTGGGAACTGGTATTTCACACAGGGCATCGAACCACAACAATACAATGCGTACAAGCAACCATTGAGGATTTCGCTGACAGCTGCCAAGCTGGACTGCTTTGCAAGCTGACTGTCGACTGCCAAGTTGCGATGGTGAGATGGTACTATGGCTAAGCGAAGGTCTAAGACTCCAACCTTCGATGTCCCCATACTCGTTCTTGAGAAGTACGACCTTGTAATCTTTGGGGAGATTTGGAAGCAAAGAGAGGATTATGGATGTTTTTCCTGCACCCAGAAAACCAGTGAAGACAGTGATGGGTATGTTGGGTATCTCAGCGTGCTCCGACATGATGAGTGTCGGCTACTACTAAATGGGGTACATACCAACGTGTCATTGACCCGAACATTGATATTGGCCATGTCGGGCCCAGCAAAACGTTCGACACCACTTTTGTTCGACGCATCCCACATCGCCGCCGCACATACCTACTTCGCCTTCGCCGCCTTCATCTCCGCCCTCCTCCTCGGCTGCGCACTCCACTACAAGAAAATCGTAAAGAACGGTGTCGCAGGATATCCAGAAGAGTGGTTTCCCTCGGTCTCTGCGACGTCAGTGATTGATTATTCGCTCTCGGTCCCCATCGTTTTTTTGCTCACACATTGCCTTTCTAGTATCGGAGACTGGTATCCGGAGCGCAATGTTTTCCAGATCCTCATTGCCATAACCAGCGGTCCCCGTTTCGCTCTTGTGTTTCTGCAGTACTTCATCACTCGCGCGTCTCACTCGAGTTTACCCGGTTGGATCTTCCTTACCGGTATCGTACGCACGCTCGCGTGTGGAGGCTGGGTTTACATCACGTCAACGGACCACCATGATGCCCATGATGTGCTCATGGTGCTGTATATCGTGTGCAACCTCCCATGGATGCTCGGAGGTATCGTCAATACCCCTGCTAACCATGTTCAAGTGAGAAGAAAGAGGTTCGTGTCCTTATTCTTCACCTGTCCATTCATTCTGATCCCACGCTCACAGGCAATTTGTCGCTGTCACGTAAGTGTCCCTCTTGATTAGTTTCGACCATCGCTGTACTCAACAAACTAGTTTCTTTGCGACGATCGTTCCTCTGGTTTACTTTTTCATCCAACATAAAGTACATAGGATACCTGGAGGTAGGTCTCGTTTTCTTCGGTCTTCGTGTAAACTAACTTTCTCGTAGCATATACCCGTTACGCTTTCTTCGAATGGGGCCTTATCTTTTTGGACGTGTTCTATGACTCGATCTCGGCATCTGACTTCAAAAGTTGCAATTTGCAGGCAAGCAAGTCTCGATTTCACCTCTTCTTTCTGCTAACATTGTTCACAGATTGCTATTGGCGTATCGTTGGACTCCAGCGTCGAGCATAAAGACATGTACAATCAACTACATCGCCTTGTTTGATTGCAATCTGACATTTTAATATACATAGACCTCTGCCCCCTACCCATGACGAGGATGTGATGTCTGTTCCTGATAAAACACCGGCATTGGCATTGAATCGCCTTTCTGCTGCTACCATTGTCGAGGCTCGAGCGACGCCTGTCTCAGATGGACCTAAATCCGATGTTCAGGTTGAAGGAAACAGCCTGAGACAGTTGACTTACCTGCCGACTTTCCAACTAAGACCTTGGCTGACATTCGCAGCTGATGTTTATCTATGTGAGTGCTGCGGTTCGCCTCATTCTGTGCTAAGAATTTGAACTGTAATTCTCTGCCATTGAACTTGCGAACCCAATCAGCATATTTATTCTGGTCCATCGTAACCTCTTTGATTACGACGCTATTCTACTTTTCTGTCTGGGAGCTCGGTTTATCTGGCGCAGAAGCAGCGTTGTTCATCTATCTCTCCCCGACTTTCCTTGGAATAACGCATCTCCGCCAATGGGCAGTGACTAGATGGGGTAGAGTCACATTGAGGTTGCTTTCTCTGGCTGGGCTGGCAGCATATAAAATCAATAGTCCTTTGGATCGACTCTGGGCCGTCATCGCGGCCAATGTGGCCGTACTTTTGAGTCAAGTGGCAGATTGGACTGTTGGAGATGCTGCGTACCAAGGATTCCGTGCGTTCTTTTTTCTGCCATTGTGAGAGACTGATAATGACTCGATCAATGTTACAGTATTGGGTTTAGGATTGATACTCTCATCTGTGTCCAAGCACGCCAACCACTCAAACAACCCAGGTATGAGATTCCACAACTCATGCAGACCAACATTGATTTTGCGCTGTAGTCTGGCCGATGTTGAATGAAGAAACTGGTGGTTACAACAAGCTCGGAATGATATTCGCTGTCTGTGCTATTCTCGAACTAGCTACTCGTCCGTCTAGCCCTCCCATCAAGGAAGCAAAGTCAGATGTATCCAAGGATGCCTCGAAGAGCACAAAGGACGTACCACGACACTGGATCCCTACCTCGATCGCACTGGGGTCGTTGTTCTTCACACTGCACTGCATGTTCACCGACTCTAGTACTATCATCGCGTGGTCATGGACCGGATACCAGGATGGTCAGCCGAGAGGCCCGCTGCCACACTTACACGGGGCCATCACTTTATTTGCCCAATCTCTTGGTCTAATCATCCCAGCCGTCCTCCCAGCCTCGACTTCCTCTGCATTGCTCAACCACCCTCTGTGGTTTGTGTACGGTTCTGCAAGCGCATTTGTGATGTACCGCTTCCGAGACTGGATAGGTTTCATAGGCGGACTTAACTTTGCAATATTCTGCATGTCGATCCTCCCTTCGATTTTGTCGCAGTCTTCTGTGTGGCAGGGTATTAAAGCTGGTAGGAGATTCTTTGTGACGTTCTTTGTCGCTATTCTGTTCTACCTTGCAAACGTGTGGACCGTTGCATATGCATTCGTTCCTGGGGGCATCTATTTGCGGGAGAGAACCGACTTGTAGGTACCTCTTGCGCTTGCTTCGTCTCTTACTCAAGGCTGTGTTTTCTAGAGTTCTCACAGCCCAGTTGGCTGCTATTTCGTTGGCCTTCCGCTCGCCGTTCGGGACATCCCTTAAGCCCAAGCCCTTCCTTCGTCTTTCGAATTCGGCACGCACTCAAATTCCCACCCTCTTGTTCCTCCTCTCCCTTGTCTCTGTTCTCGTCACACTCCTGCGTTGGCCTGCTGTAGGTCCCAGACCGTGCAAGCCTGGAACAAGAATCTTTAATGCTGGTATTTGGACCGTTCATTTCGGGATTGACAACGCAGGACATGACAGTCAGCGGCGTATTCGGGACGTGATCAGGTGGGTCGCCACTCTTGTCTGTGCGGAAGCGTAACGAGCCTGATTTGGATGTCAACAGAGATTTGCAGCTTGATGTTGTTGGTTTGCTGGAGACAGACTTGCACGTGAGTTACTAAGAGCATCGTTACCAGAGTTCAATTGACGTGTGTGCCAATCAGCGGACAGTGTATGGGAACCGCGACTTGTAAGTTGGAAAGTTGATCAGTCGAGCGGATTCTGAACGTGACACATCGATCAGGACTCGTGTGGCTGCAGAGGAGTTGGGCTATGTGAGTCCGAGGCTTCTTTTGCCGGCGAGTATATACCTCATTGCCCTCTCTAGTACGTCGACCTAGGTCCGGGTCCAAACATGCATACATGGGGAGCAGCCTTGCTATCCAAGGCACGTACTTTTATTTGACACTTACTAAAAAATTGATCCAGACACTCTCAGTTCCCGATCGTTTATTCTCGTCACCACCTGCTTCCGTCGCCTCACGGCGAGCTCGCTCCAGCCATTGAAGCTGTTCTCGATGTATACGGTACCGAGATCACAGTGGTCGTGTCGCACAACGGTCAGGGTATGTGTATGCTATGTGAAATCACATATCTGGTCGGAAGGCTCACCGTTGTGGGTCCCCGCAGAGGAAGACCCGCTGGATAGAGAATTACAAAGTACTGAGCTGGCACGCATCATGGCTTCGTCATACCCTCGACCGGTGGTGTTCTTGGGATACGTAGTCAGCAGGCCTCTGGCACCCAGACGTACGTGGCTCCCGTTGACTGGTCTTTCACTCGAAGCTGAAGGGGAGGACAAAGCCGCTCCATATGACATCCTCGTGAACGATGGGCTTGTATATGATATCGATCCGCAAGACATGGACAGGTGGTAAGTAGACTTATTACTCCAGATGGATAATCCATTGAGACAGCTCAAATAGGTGCGAGTATATCTTGTACCGAGGCTTGTATCGCACTGCGTATGCGAGGGTGTCTCGTGGAATCGTGACCGACACGGAGATGCAGATTGGACAATTTGTGCTTCCAAGACATGGCTTTGTCCCGACCAATCAGACAGAGGAGTCGCGTCTTCAACGTTCACGGAAGGAGGATCTCCCAGAAACTCATGTACGACATTTGTCTTGTATTTTCTCCTTCACTAATCATTTATCCCGCCTCGACAGTGGTTCCCGATGGAATACTACGGCAATGAGCACGAAGGGGGCGTAAATGGCCACTATTACCATGTCTTCAATACCGTGCGTACCCAATAGCATCACTCCTGCGAAATGCTTATCGACTCTTTTCTAGCCGTTGTATTACCAACTTCCCGATGGCGCTGTGCTATAGAATATGATTCTCGTGACAACTGTCATAGTAGTCTTTTGCCCTCATCAGTTCCATCTTCATCACTACTCTCGTCATACACAACATCATCTTCACTGTCTTCGTTGTTGTGTGGCTCCTCTTCCTCCCAATTCTCCTCGCTCTCTTCTTCTTCAGAACTACTTTCGGACTCTTTCTTCCCACTGTCGCTAGCGTAAAACTTATCCAAGTCCCTCCAGTTTTCCTTTGCTTCGCGAACAGGCGTTGAGCTACCTGTAGGCGTGAGTACAACCGGCATGACGCCCGCAGACCCTAGTGCTTTTGGGGCGGTGAAGCCCGTCGAGCTGATTGCTTGAAGAGGCGGTGCTGCGGGGAATGTGTCCTCTCCGGTCTGCCGGAGAGAAGCATCGATTCCTCCTTCCAGCCATTCTGGGAGGACGCTATCGCCGAGTGTGGCCTTGCCTGTGACTATGCCAAGGGACCCAATCGGTAGATAATGGTGACCTGGTCCACGAAGTGTTAGAAATCATCACCGTCAGGCCTGCTCGACGAACGGATCGCACCAAAGGCCTCCTCGCTCTCCTCGACGATACCAGCTTTGCCATCGAACAAGACCTTCATCACTTGTTCGCGTCGAAGTACGACGCCGCTCTGCTCCTCCGTCTCACTGCCGTTCATCGTCGGCGATATGCCAACGAGAAGGGAATTAAGCATACGGGTTCGGTCCCGAACGTCATAGTTGAGGTCATATCGCCCCAGAGCCAACACGTGGTGACAAAGTAGACTCAGCACCGGGACCGTCGGACACAGCAAGAAAAGTTTGGCAGCGAGAGTCAGGACTTGAAGCTTGACAAGAGATTCCTGGTGGAGGCGTGTCGATTGATACTGACGCTCGAGGCACGAGGATAGGACAAAGCAACATACCTCCGTGCTGAAAGACTTGCAAAATTTACGCAAGACGTCCGGTGCCCAGTCGGCAATACCTTCTATTACTGTTCCTGTTCCCGGAGCTGCGCCGTACTGTCCTACCAGCCAGAGAACGCAAGCGCGCGCTTGAGGGTGCTTTATGTCATCTATACGTCGGGCAAGGAGCGAGATTATGGTAACCGGTGACTGGGACGACGACGCGGGTGCAGAGGAACCAAGAAGAAGCTGGTTCTGGATGAGGGCTTTCAAGACCAATACGGCATTGCTGACAACAATATCTGATACCTTCTTTGGCAGAGGTCACGGTGCAGTGGGTGAAAAACGTACCATGTCTGCTCTTGATCATAGTCATCAGGGCCGAGAGACACTGTGGTGTACA
The DNA here is from genome assembly GCA_038091395.1 of Leccinum rimulosum. Lineage (NCBI taxonomy): Eukaryota > Fungi > Basidiomycota > Agaricomycetes > Boletales > Boletaceae > Leccinum > Leccinum rimulosum. The sequence goes on from JBBPOJ010000555.1 coordinate 11,212, forward strand.
TGACGGAATCACTTTTGCGCATCGACCAACGGCGTGAATCGCATCTCCGACTACGACATCGTCTACGTCTTCAGCACAATCCTAGAGATTCAGACAAGATTAGACACTGGTGCTCATTTTGGAATCAAAACACACGATAAACTCGCGAAGGAGGGATTGGTGATTGTCGATGTCGCAAAGGTTGAGCATAACTTGGATCTTGTCTCTTTTCACTTGCGAAGGATCGTCAGTGCGCACTAAAAACCGATGATATTGAGCTGAGAAGAGTTGCTATCTACTGATGAGCTGTGTCCCAATGTCAGATATAGAGACTCACTGGATGTGCACGCGTGATAATTAACAGATACGCAAGGACCACACGCTCGACTTCTCGCGATGCATGTACAAGACGAAGCAAAGGGTTCACAATTTTGCTAGCAGACGACGGTGGCCCCGCGTAGTAGAAGACGCGCACGACAGCAAGCACTACCTAACCATTCGTAAACAAGAGATTTGGGGTTGGGCTTGAATGGCAGACGCACCGCCGGGTTCTTGGACTGGAATAAAGGCTCCGACGATACAAGAAGGAGCTGAAGGTCAGAATCAACTTCTTCTTCCACTGACTCGCCATGCTGTGAGACGATGGGTTGAGGCAGCATAGTTCGTGTATATCTAAGTAGAAGATTGAGGAGATAGACTTGGCCCCACTCGTCCACATCTATAATGATTTTGCACAGACGCCTATATTGTCGATGCAAGAGATCCAGTCGGGTGGGGCAGACAGACTCGAATGCAACGATGGCGCTGCCTATGGAGAGCGGGGATCGATCGGCAAGAAGAGTGGTTACGACGGATATCAGAGCGGGTTGTTGTGCAGCATCTAATCTAAAATATAAATATAATCATTACGGGTTTAGAAAGACAAGCAAGCACAGCCCGTACTGGAAGACCTTTGGTATTGCTAGTGCGGCTGCCTTGCGAACGTATGGACTGAGATCCGCTGCGCATTTCTTGATCGCGAGAACTACCAGACTGCATATCATTGGGACCTTTATGCCACTCAAGACGCGTAGCGCCATGGCGCGGATAAGTGGACTAGAGTCGGCAAGGTCCTTTTGAAAGGTGTTGATTGAAAGCAGGGCAAGATCGGGTTCGTGCTCGGCATAGCGCAAGAGGTATATATAAACCAGTTTTCTGATCTCGAGGTTTTGTGAGGCGACGTTCTTTACGACTTGGGGGAAGTAGTTCGAGACATTGCGACCTTTGGAAATAAGCTATGGTACGATTCGTTGTTGGTGCGGACGGCGTTCAATCTTGTGGGTATGCACTTACGGCTATGAGACGCTTCATCGCGTCAAGCTTCTCCCTGTCGCTGCTGGAGTCGAGCTGTTTCCCGATGTTTTTGACCTTGTCATCCGGCATGTCGAAGATGGATGCACCACCGCGTGATATGGAGAGATCACGGGTGTGCTCGCTGAAAGTTTCTTGAATGCGCATACCAAGTCTCGCTGCATTTTCAGTCAAAGCATTGAGATTGACGTTGTCCATCGTGGGGTCTAGCACAGGGTGAACCAAGATGTGTGAAGAATGGTCAGGCTATGCTCTTGAAATCGTGGTGAATGTGGATTCATGTAAGTATCGTGCCCTCGGAGGTCGAGGCCGATCGAGGAATCCAACGCATCATGCTTTTACCAAATCCAGCCAGTCCACACCGCGGCTCTCTAACGCTGTTGACAACACACTACTCTACATAATGGTGTCTCTATCTATCAAGGCTCCAAGGAGGCAGGGAACGTCCCGTTCTCTCTTTGTTCATCGAACCTGCTAATCTGTGGAGAACACTCAGTAGTCAAACAATACACCAGATGTTTGTGCCATACCCATTCATCTGCGGTTCAGAAATGAGACGACGAGATATTACACATCAACCTAAAACACTCACTTGGACAAAGAGAGTTATATGCCCTCTTGAACTGCTTGCAAGGTACAAAGTCTTCACCCTTGGCGGCGACACATTTGAAGTAATCGGTATAGTTTTGGAAGCTGCATCGACGCTTCAGCCCACGAGCCCACATAATCCAGATATTTAATCATACCAGTGCCTTGTCTGGTTGGTATTCGGGAAACGGGCTGAGACGGGTGTGGGTGTTAGAGAGGGGAATTCCACCGGATTTCACTTCAACTAACCGTCAAAGCCTGCGGTCTGCAGGGTGTACTTGCTGTAAAAAAAATCAGGTCTCCGGTCGCATGAGCAGAGTACATGGCTATCACCTGGACAAATCGGATTCAGACATTGTTAAGTACAAGCCGTTGGTGGAAAGACGAGCGAGTCGGAGTGCAACGGATTCTATATTGCATTATATAAGCCACCGGTTACTCTCATTTCACCCGCCCATTAGAGTCTGTATATCATCGTACAATACCAGTGTCCTTCTATCATTCAATTATGGACGCTCTCAAGGCCGAAATCGCGCTCAAACGAAAGAATATACAGACCAATGTCGGCTCTCGGCCAACGAAATACATGCGACGAGGAGACATTGATAGGATCAAGCATGAAGAGGAGCAGAAAGCTATGCAAGAGCCTCGCGCATCAGCTACGCAGGAACAGGCTGGAAGCAAGCCGGAGGTTATTGCTACAGAACGGGCGCAGCCAGATGCAAATGTAGGTATCCTTCCTTACATTCTACCAATTCATCTTTTACATGTAAATGGGATGTAGAAACTACCCAAGTCGGATGCCTCCACCCCTGCCGTCGAATCCCGAGATTCAAGCCCACCGATACCCGAGTCCTCTTTCAATATCTCAAACGAGGAGACTATCCGGAGACTTCGTGCCAAAGGTCAACCCATCCGGCTCTTCGCAGAGTCCGACAGGGACAGGAGGCTACGTCTACGTGCGTTGGAGCTAATTGAGGAAAGGGGAGATGATCATCAGAGTGGCCAGAACGATTTCAAAAAGGCCTTGGAAGACGTTGAAAACGTAGAGCGAGAGCTTAGGAATAAGAGCAAGGGGAAGAAAAAGGATGGTGCTGAGGAACCGAGCACAGGCGTTCTGGACCTCGATTTGATCAAGACCGACCCAGACAGACTATATCCGCTTATCTATTATGCACTGAAACGCACTCTCAAAGAATGGGAGGAAGCCATGGACGAAAGACCAGGTGAGAAATATGACTTCTGGGATCCGTCAAGCTCATCTCCTTTCACAGAGCATATTAAGAGGGCTACGCAAGGAAAGCTAGCAGCCGCAACCCAAGTACAGTCTGCGGAATACCTTAAACCGCTCTTCAAGTCACTGCGTTCAAGAGTACGTCAGTTGTTTGCGAATTGTCTTCGCTCGGATACTCAGCGGATCACAAGTCATTACCTTCAGACGTGTTGGCTCGCATGGCTGAGATTGTCCACCACATGCAAAAACGACAATACCAAAAGGCCAATGATGCTTATCTCAGATTATCGATAGGCAACGCGCCATGGCCCATAGGTGTGACCATGGTTGGGTATGTCCGCTTTCAAACTCATTTATGTTTTATATTTATCATTCACCTCCTTTCCTAGTATCCACGAACGTTCAGCACGAGAGAAGATTTCCACAGATCAAGTAGCACATGTGCTCAACGACGAAGTTAGTCGGAAGTACATTCAGAGCCTGAAACGGTACCTTGATCTTTATTATCCTGAACAACCGTTGACCATCCCGCAGACTTTTGACGTTCTCACAAACAAAGTACCCACCAGAAGACGTCTCACAGTTGATGGGATAAATAAAGGGAAGTTGTACAGCAGTATAATTTCTGATCGTTGGTATGTCCTTTCTAGTGCCAATTATTTCTTGCCTTTCTTACCGTTTCTAATCTGCGGCGCTCTAGTATTATCTGGTTGAGCAAGTGCATGCCCTGTTTCCCGGATATGATTAAACAGTTTAGTTCGACTGTTAAAAGTTCCATTGCAGACATTGCAGACCTAACGGATAATCAGGACATGGTTGGCAACAAACGAATTGACTGACTGTTTTTCCAGTCTCTCCAGTCTCAGCAGCTTGTGCCTTTTTTGCCTCTCGTAATTTCCGCTTTTCTTTCTTCGACAACTCTTGCGGTGCTGATCCGATTTCTGGGGTTAATCCTTCGCCGTCACGTGCGGTCATTTGATCAGATTTTGGATGTTCCTTGTCTGCAGATGATGACTCCCCCAAAACAACTTCATCTCCTAGGACATCAACAGTTTCAGAATGATGCGCGGAAAGCGTATCTGAACCATCATCGCCTTCGGTTTCTTCGGGTGGCGTTAACGGCGGAACAACATTTTCATCGACTTCAAGAACGTGGTCCTGTTCCTCCTCCTTATCCCAACCTTCCGCTGATAGTCCGAGTTCTTCGTTTTCTTCCACAATCTCTTTCTTCAGTCTCTCAACCTCTTTCATGTGCTTCTTGCTTCTCTCGTGACTGTTCCAGGCGGCTTCACTCTTGAACGATTTCCCGCATGCAACACACTCCCATACCTCCGGATCCCCTCCTTCTGCTGCGGCCCATTCGAGATCGTCGTGCTGGTGGTCATTGGTAACTTTTTGCCATTCTTGCTCGACGTAGGGGGTATTGTTAGTTTGTGTTTTTCGGGGCGTGGACTTGGAGCTCGATGATGTCTTGGAATCATTGGCCTTGACATGATTCATTCGTGCTTGGTGAGCGAGATGGCTCTTGTAACGTGGGTCACGTTTTCGGACGAACATTGCCAGAGACTGCCGATTCCGAAGAATGAGTCTGCTCAATACAGAGCGCTGGCTCAACCACCTACCCTTATCGTTTCGTTATATTCCTTTCGTGCGTCGTCCCGTGCCTTCTTGTTTTCTTTCTCCATCAACCTATAGATGAATCAGTGTGAGCCCTCCCGTCCACGACTTGAATGTCAGACCTTCGAACTTTCCGGTCAGGCGCATCTGCTGTATTGTAGTGATCCATCCACATGAATTCTTTCAGCGTAGAGAAGTTCAGCCATGTATTGTAGAAAGTCCTGACAGCCTCAGACGGCGTCGTCGAAGACGTCCAGGTCCACGTCGAGTAGCCAAACTGCGGATACTCAATATCCGATAGCATAGCCTCCTCTTGTCCAAGCCTAGAGAACAGATTGCGATACAGGGTGAAGAATCCCTGAAAGAAGCTCGTCGTGAGGTGTCCCGGTCACACGAAAACAAAAAGCGAAACGCACGTTCTGGTCGTCATCGAATCCAGACCACTTGGTGGAATCGAAGAACTGAGTCAGGTGTCGCACCGTCAAACCACGATCACGAGCGCGGGGAGGTGGAGCACCCCTTTGGATGTCCTCGAATACTGCATCTGCATCCGGCTCGGGTCCTAGGGACGCTTTGTGGGAGTCATACCAAGCCCGTTCCTACTTGGGCTCACTGTGTCAAGATATGCACAAGTATATTGGTATTTGGGGCATACCTGCTCGTCACTGAGAACCTAGAGTGAACGATCGTCAAGGATACGCATGAGCGAACATCTCGATCCCATGCATGACCCACCTCATACGCCTGCTGAATGACCGCGAAGCGTTGCGTAGAACCCTCGATATCATCCTTGTTTTTATCCGGATGATGGATGAGGGCGAGCTTCCTGAATGCTTTCTACGATAATTTTGAGATGAGAAATCTACAAGCGGATTGATGATGAGTGAAGACGTCGTGCCTTGATCTCATCGGCTGTCGCAGACTCCTCAACACCGAGAAGCTCATAATAGTCAGGAGCGGCGTTATCTTGAGGCTCGGTATTCTTCGTAGAAGACTCTTGAGCGCCCATGTTCTGAGACAGTCACCCAGTGGGCTCAAGACGGTATTGCGTTGCACCTGAGATAGCGGGCCGGTTCTCCCAATTTGACCGAGTTTCCAAAAGGGGAAGTGAAGTAACTGGTGACGCAAAGCTACTTGGCTCATATATTCACGCCCAAGACATCAAAAAATCCCCGAATATCTCTCTTGCGGACAGAGTAAAATAGTTAAACTATGACCGACTTTTTCAGATCATCGCCCATGGCCAGCAGCAGACCAGGTATAACTTCTCTCCCTTTCCGTCGAGTGAGTCACGGAACGCTGACTCGGACCCCGTCCTCTCTTCCCTAGTTGACATGGCCGCCCAGAAAGAGGCCGTCATGAATGCAATTCGAGCAGAGATAAATCTTGCCACCGCGCAAGAACTCATCAGTGTACGCACTCCTCCGATGCATTTGGCACATATACCTGATATCTCTGACCCAGAAAACATCCGAAAAATGCTACGCAAAATGTATTCCGAAGCCAGGGGTGTCGTTGACGAGTTCGGAAGAGGTAGGATCTGGTTTGGAATGTCATTGGTTATCCCTCACCGAGCTTCCTTCTTCAACAGTCATGCTTGACACGATGCATGGATCGCTACTTGGAGGCATGTGAGTTATTCACGTATCCTGCAGGCCAACCCCCAAGTTTGATTCACGTCTAATACCCGCAGTCAATATCGTGAGTCGGACGCTTACAAACAGAGCAAACCATGGCAGGGAGGACGCGTCATTACAACTTTAGCGGATGTTAGTTTGATCAAGTTCGTATCGTTATATCGTTCTGTGATGCTTCACACCGCAATAGAACATACCAGCATTTACCGAGCACTTGTAGTGGCAATACCCCGATGTTTATTGTTGAAACTAATTCGAAAATTTAGTGATATGCTGAGTATGCTGACGGCAAAAACTACTAGAGAATCATAAAAAGTATGTATGCTAGTTGGCGGTGCGGGTTGACAAGTCCGAATACAACGAAATGATTGCAATGATTCATGTGGAGAATGGAAAAAAGGCGCGAATATGTACTATGGAAGGTGCAACAATTAGTGTTCAAATATTCATGCTGAATGGAAATTGCTATGGTGGCGTTTTAGGGGTTGATATCAGAGTGGGACAGGCCAGGTATGACAGAAATGACAGGTATTGTTATATCGTAGGGGCTTGATAGGCAGGTATTAGGTGCTGATCCACCTGGGTAGAACGGGGTAGTCAACAGTGGAGGGGACGGAGTTCCGTACGGCGTAGACGGAGTGCTCCCAGATGGCTGAAGGTTGTGAGGGTAAGAGAGCCGCTCGTCCTCGCAGGGAAGGGAATGAGTTGAACTAGCAGAGTACGGTCGTTGTTGTAAGTTATGGGGAGAGTGACCTCGAGAAGATTCACGGCCGACACAAAGTGAGGAATGAGAGAAATTATGCGGCAAAGCATTTGCTGGATAGTTGGGATAAGCCACCTGAATAACGTCGACGGCGGGGTGTCGAGGGTATTGAAAATGTGTAGTAGGATTAAGTTCGGGAATCACGTCAGAGGGGGTTGGTGCAATTGGAAGGTGTGCAGGTCCATCGTGTAGAAAAGGCTGCTGACGGGGAATAGCCGAGGGAAAAGATCGTCTACGGGTGTGAATCGACTGATCTCCTTCGTGAAGGTTCACACCATCTTGTGGGTGATAATGATACCCGGCGCCAGGAATGGCAGTTGGTGGTGAGGGTTGAACCTCCAAGCCGACTGGAGATGGATTTTGGGAGTGGTAGGTGGGTGAATGAAGCCGAATGTCCGATGCCCGTGTATACTCGCTGAGGTGACGAAGCACATGAGCGAGTTGGACAGCGGATCCCACGAGATGATGTCTCAACACCTTGGTGGCTTGCAGATCTTCGGTCCAATCTGCACAGGTTTTCCAATAGCGTGGCTGCTGGGTACTTCGACCGTGCTCGGGTGCCGAAAATGATTCGAAATAAAATGTTGGTGGTCGAGAGAGGATGAAGGTGGCTAGACCTGAACCTGGGGCAGCATTTGAAAATTCGGTTTCAACGATGGTATCAAATGGGATCTCCATCTTGAAGCCGTATCCGGAGGAGTGGATGAACCAAGTGAGGCAGCGTTTGGTATCACACAGATATGCCACAAGGTCATGTTGTCTGTGGGAGGTTGCGACTCGACGCCAAGTGCCAACAGAAAGATCGGTGCAAGGAATGATAGTGATGGCTAAAAATCAACCCTAGTCATTATGAAATATTTAGGACGAATGGTCATGACTAACGTTCGTCTTCATGTAAGAGATTGTGCAACTCGGCCTCATACCCAGTCGCCAACTGTGGTGGAGTGTCCGGAGGAGTTTCTGCGCTGTCGCCTGGACCCTTCTTGCCATCCTGCAGTTTAGCTTTTGCCCGCCTGCGAGAAGGTAAGGTGTAAGACAGTCGGCAAAAATAGTCACCTACCGGTTCTGAAACCAAATTTGTGTCTGGCGTTCTTGCATTCCAAGCATGTCGCTAATCTCCTTTCTGCGAGCTGCAGTCGGGCTGCGATCCATGGCGAAGAATCGTTCCAAATGGACGAGTTGTTCTGGGTTGACACGCGAACGCTTCCGTTTCTCTTTTTCAGCCTTCGCGTCTGCAACACTCGCCGTCCGCGAGCGCTGCGGACCAGACGCAGGTTCTGCCATGGATAGATGAGGAGGCTGTAGAGGAGGGTTTGAAAGCCAAGGCGGCGGTGCTTACCGCTCAATGGTACCGCGTCACAGACCACAGACATATGTGGCCTGCTGGGGCTTGACCGGAGCCGCTGACATGGAACAAAAAAGGGTTAGCCTGGTCAGTTCCATGTTGACCATTTGTTCCGAGCCCGCTTAGCAACTCCCGGAGAGGACCTGACGGAATGTGAAATATCAAAACTCAGATAGGGACGCAACGTAATTCGCGTAGCAGCACACCGCCGGAGTCACGGTTCTCCTTGGCAGCACTCGAATGTATTTCGCCGGAACCCTGAGTCTTGTTCATGCACATTGGAGGGCAGAGGTTGTTAGATTACCACAATGTTGCTACGGAGGCTCGTACAGGATTTCGGATATGTTTCGTGGGCTTGCATGTGACAACAATGACGTTCCTGTGGCGCTTTTTTCTTTTTTCCATTTTTTTTTGACATGTTGCTGCCGAACAGCCTTGACGCGAGATCCAATCTTTTGCCCAAGAGGGTGAAAGTATCAGTGGTTTCCCCGTTCCGTGGCCGCGCCGTCGGGTGTGGGTGGTGGAAGCGCACCTGACACGAAGAAACTTGAACGGTCGGAAAAACAACCGAAGCGTTCTTACCAAAAGTTTTAAAAAACCTACTCAAACACAGGTCCATAACAAATAAGATACTCATATACTTACGCTGATAGCAGCAGAGCAACAAGGGAGGTAACAGGTACTTACACACCCTGCCTAGCGCAGAGTTGAAACTTGAGGCTGCGAATCCAAACCGAGCAGGAATGCGAAGGGGTAAAAAAGACGAAGAAATATATCTCACCCAACCGCACTAATATCGCGGTCGTTTGGCATCTCTGTCGTCGTACCCACCGGGTGCTTCTCGTTTGAGATCGCCCCTGAAGCCGCCTCCGGGACCATACCCACCACCAGGCGGTCCATAACCTTGACCAGGAGGACCAAAGCCGCCTGGTCCACCAGGCCCTCCACCTGCAGGACCATATCCATTAGCATGACCATCACCAAATCCACCTCCCTGGTAGCCAATGCCTCCGCCACGACCACCCCTGTACAGTGTCAGAAGAAGCCAATGCAACAAGATGAATGACCATCACCTGTAACCGTCATCCCGACCGCCGCGGAACCCACCTCCACCTCCACCACCTCCACCGCCACGGAACCCTCCGCGATCGCCAAAGCCACCACCACCCCTGAAACCGCCTCCTCTGCCGCCTCGGAAACCGCCACGATCTCCGAAACCACGTCCAGCGAATCCGCCGCCCCTACTACTGCCCCTAGTGCTGACAACGGGAGCAGCGGCCTCAACAACAGCCTTGGGTCTGCCTCCGAGACCACCACCAAGTCGTCGCGGCTTCCAGCCTCGCACCGTTCGCCCACGCTCAACATCCACAAGAATACGCTTGCCCATGATGTGAAGGCCATCAGACTCCTTGTAGGCAGCTGAAATGGGATGAGAAAAGACATTCACGGCCGAAATGCGAATCAACATACCCTTCATATCTCTCTCTCGCTCGTACACGATGAAGGCATAACCCCTGCTCCGGTTTTTCTTGTCTCGGACGATTCTTACCCGTTCAATGGTACCAAAGGTTTCAAACTCGCGCCGTAGATCGCTCTCGGTCGCACTTTTGTGCTGTGCCCGAGAAGTCAGAAAAGGGTAGCGCTGGATCAGAGACATACGTACTAAGCGGGAGATAAAAAGAGTTTTGTAAGGATCTCCAACGGCCTCTCCGTCGTCCGCTGGTTTGTCTAGAGAAACGTTAAAAGCGAGCAAACGGATTATTGGTGGTGATAACACTGACAGGTTTCCTTGGCAATCTTGAAGTCTTCCGTTTTTTTCTTCCTGCGGTCCTCCCGCCTCATCTGTCGTTTTGTCTCTTCAGCGAGAGTGAAGGTGGGTTCTTCGCCTTCTTCCATCGCATCGCCTTCGCCGCTCAAGAGGGTTGCGGTGGATTGTTCCTTGAGTTGTTTGAGGATGTCTGCAACGCCGGCGACAGCTTTGCTTCGTATACGGTCAATGTCTCTTCCCACTGGACGCTTGTATGGGAGTGGTGGGCGAGGCGCGAAAAGCTTGAGAAGGTTTGGAGGTAGCAAATGAGTGCCAGGCATGTTGTCTTGCGGTAACAGAGGACGTCGGGTCGCAAGGGTCTCGGGCGGGTGTGTTCAAACTCCGACTCTCATCCGCCCTTCACTGCAATTGACTCGTACGTTCACATTCGGTCTTTTGTCGCCATCAACGGCTCAATGTATATAACTTTAGGTCGAGATGAAAAGTCTACTGGCACTTGTGCCATGTAGTCGCTCAGCGCTTTCTCGTCCTGCTCTCATCACTCGATCCTTTCACCTCCAAGTTCGCCAGCAACCCACGCCCGTCCAACGGGATTTCGCTTCTTATTTCTTTCACAACGACAACTGGGGTGCTGCTGCGCGACAGATCACCCGCCCACAAATAGGAACAGTAGAGCCACTTCCAGCGTTCCGAGAAAGTGCCATCCTCACACCCAAACGCCTCCTGAGTGTTTATGCCCAGCTCGCCAAGGCGCGACTCACCGTGCTGGTTGTCCTTACGGCGGCATCCGGAGTCGCGCTCTCTCCAATGCCTACCACTCTGCCGATATTAATATCCACTGCTCTTGGTACTGCGTTGTGCTCCGCCTCGGCAAATACGTTGAATCAAATACAAGAAGTTCCTTATGATGCCCAAATGATTCGCACACGTCAACGCCCGCTGGTGAGGCGCTCAATCAGCCCCTTACATGCAACCTGCTTTGCTGTCGCAACTGGGATCGCCGGTCCTGTGCTCCTGTGGACCATGACGAATCCCCTGACGGCTGCTATCGGTGCAACAAACATATGTCTCTATGCAGGTTTATACACCTATATGAAGCGCAAGAGTGTATGGAACACGTGGGTCGGTGCGGTTGTTGGCGCGCTACCCCCTTTGATGGGTTGGACGGCCTGTGGCGGGAAGCTACTCCCATCACCCGACTACCCGGTTACATTCTTCCTTCCCCCGTTTCTCACAGACATTCCCCCCGACATATCCATGATCGACAACCCCCTGGGTGCCTTTGCGCTATTCATGTTGCTATACTCTTGGCAATTTCCGCACTTCAACTCCTTGTCGCATCTTATACGAGCATCTTACGCCCAAGCAGGATATAAGATGTTATCCGTCCTCTCCCCTCCAAAGAACGCCCTGGTTAGCCTGCGACACACGGTGCTTTTGGTACCGATATGTTCAATACTTTTCCCGCTCTCTGGCCTCACGACCTGGGCTTTTGCTCTGACCTCGCTTTTACCCAATTTCTTTTGGGTCAGGTCTGCGGCAGCATTCTGGCGCTTGAATGGGGAGAAACAAGCGAGATCATTATTTCACGCTAGCTTGTGGTACCTACCACTTATGCTTGCGTTGATGATGGTTCATAAACAGGGGGTGGATTGGACCGATTGGGGTACACGGAAGGCGGAGGATGGTGGTGAGGAAGGTGAACGCATGCCAGCATAACAATACTTGTACTGTTTTGGAATTTCAAAGGGTAATGTTATCAACTTCTTCCACATTTAGATGTTGGGTGCAAGCTTCAACTTGTTTTTTCACTGTGTGTTCCTCGTTCGTCCACAAGTATGTCCACAATCAACTCTCATTCTTGCTGTCCATTTCACCGCCTCTTGTCGTTGACTTTGCTCGACGGCGTGCTTCTCAGCCTATCATGAGTAGTAGGGAAACCCTTGGATCGATCTTGGGAGACCACCGGTCTGCACTTGGACGCATCGCTCTATCGTATCTCGCATGCGCACCGAACTGCTCTCAAGGAAACAAACTGCTATTGGCATCTAGCAGTACTCTATGACTCAAATAACCATAAAAAGACTCTACTTCCGATCCCGGAACATTTTCTCTATAGCTGCACTGGAGTAAGATTTGGGGCGCTCGAGTGCTGAACAAAAGATCAGTAAGGTGCCCACAAAAGAATAGAATCAGTTCCTTACGTGCACCAAGAGCCCGATCCCAGATGAGCTGTGCCGCCACACCAAATGCCCTCGACACACCAAACAGGACCGTGTAGAATTGCATTTGAGTTAGGCCATAATGAGTAAGCAGCACACCCGAGTGAGCGTCGACATTTGGCCACGGGTTCTTGGCCTTGCCAGCCTGCAAAGCTTTAAGAAAAAGAGAGGGAGTGGAACAAGGCAACCACAAACCTGCAGGAGGATATCGGGGACATTATTGTAAACCTGGCCTACCAATTTAAAGAGGGGATTATGCGGTAGATGTTTCAAGGCGAATTCCCGCTGTGCAGTGTAACGAGGGTCGGTCTTGCGCAGTACGGCATGTCCGTAACCTGGGACGACTTGACCACCTTTTAGTGTGGTCCACACATACTCCTTTACGGCATCGTCACTAGCATTCTCGCCAATCACTGCTTGCATCTTGTGCAGCCATATCAAGACTTCTTGGTTGGCAAGACCGTGCAAAGGTCCAGCGAGACCATTAAGGGAAGCACCGAATGCCAGGAAAGGATCCGAGAGGGCCGAGCCAACCAACTTGCCAGTATGGGCAGACACGTTACCGCCTTCGTGGTCACTACAGAACGTGCTTAGAAGGAGGTCACGACCAGGCCTTGAACCTTACCTGTGAATGGTAATATACAGGCGAAGAAGCTCGACAAAGGCCTCATTGTCCCCAAAGCCAAGGAGTGCGGCAAGGTTGTGCGAG
>JBBPOJ010000556.1:0-24337 GCA_038091395.1 Leccinum rimulosum
GGCTCAAGATCAAGTTTCTATGCTGAACGCTTGCCATTGCTAGGCGACAAGCTGCAAACGGCCATCGAGATCGGGTTCAGCTGTAACCTGCTGAAGCAAGACATGGAGATTATGATCCTGTCCGCCGTCGCACTCTGAGCAACATTGCTCGTGTAAGATCACATCCTTTATCAATTTGTCCATGGTCGGAGCTCCGAAACGGTGCGCTTGGAGTAAGAAATCCGGTGCTTGAAGGTTGACAAGAAACATCTCGAACACACGGTTCAGTCTACGTGCATGGAAATCCTGCCAAAGTGCGCTTATCAACTATGACTCTCCTACATTTGTTTCCGTCAGTGGCGAGGTGGAGTAAAATCTTACGAGTGCTACCACGAGTCTAGACTTGGTAAGCGAGCTTATAGCATTGTCCATTCGTTGCGCGTTGACAAGCGTTCGCGAGGCCATACTCTCAGAGCACTCGGCGGAAGCGTATTGCGCACTCAGAGAGAGGTTCACAAGAGGCAGAGCAAGATGAGGAGGGAAATGTTCGGCGTAAACGAGAAGACGTTGGTGAAGGTAACCTTGAGGGGCAACTGTTTGAAGAGGAAGTTGCAGATGACGACGAGCACGAAGCGCCAGATATGGACGACGAGGCCAGGGAGCTCGAGGTCAGTCGGCAGTGATGCTTGTAGCTCCAACTGAATCTTATACATGACTACGCAGGAACGTCTCAAACGAGAGTATAAGCTAGCCAACAAACAGTGCCAAGGTTACATCAACGAGTCAGGAGGATGAAGACGAGTCCCAGCTATCAGAAGACGGCAGATCCCTCACGAAGCTCTTGCGCAAATTAGAGCAGAACGTTGCATATGAGAGCGCCGAGGAGCAGAATCCGTATGTGAGCTCGGTGATCTCAGCATTGTCTGTAGCTCTCGTCCTAGGTCTAACCGTCTATTGAAAGGATGAAAACGATGTCGCGTAATGAGCCTGTTATACAATAACCTCAACAAGTGAAATATCGGTCGGCTTCGCAGAAACTAGCCACAAAGCCTGCAACTGCAGATGACTCCGCTGTTGCCTCTCGCGCAGTTTCACCAGCGTCCGTGTCTAGTTTGGGAGGGCATTCAGCTGTTGCTAGACGAGCTACAAGCCCGAAGGCTCCGAAAGCCAAATCACCGAACATGAGATCTGGGAGCGGCTTAACAGAGGACGGATCGACCCACTGTGGATGGATCCTGAACCCGGGTCGGAGCCCGACACGACCATCAATATGGATGTTGCGAAAGAGACTGGGTCCCGGCCCACCGTTCGGAAGGAGGGTCATGCCAAGTATGTCTGGCAGTGCAACCTGCGCACGGGAGAGGCATTTCGGATCATGGCGGACAACGCGTCGTTCATGAGTCATGAGCTCGACAGTGGAGATGGCCAGTTTCGACAAGTCTCTGGACGTATCCGTGGTGGACGAGATACAGATGATTGCAGATTCAGAGCGTGGTTCTGCATGGACAAACATTGTCCTCGGTCTGCTGTTACGCAAGATCCATCTCTGGCGAGGCGGCGGTGCCGATCTTTCAAGACATCCTCAAAGACGCGGGGAATGAGCTCGTCGTCAACCGATATGAACGTCTTACGCCCTTGGACGTTCAAGAGTCATGTCTGGATGATGATTTGTCCCAGACCTAAAAGGAGACTGTCTCGTCGTGTTCTCGCGGGATGGGATATTCGCGGTTAAGAGCAAGACCGAGGAGAGAACCGGTCTGCATTGCGCAGTCGTCTATGATAGGCTACCACCCGAGATTCGATCCGAGCAGGCTGCCCTCTTCAACGACCCCCGGAGCGGATACGACGTCATCGTCGCTAATGATGTGCTGGGACTCAACCTGTACGCACGTTCTGAACGAGGCTTATATGGTTCCTTAACTCATGTGCTGTCTTTTGTAGCAAGATCGAACGTGTCGTGTTCGAAACCCATTTCAGGTATGACGGTCAAGAGAGGGGGCCATTGTTGATATCCCAAATAAAGTATATAGCCGGGGCGAGCAGGATGTTATGGATTACAGATCGGGCTCGTGTCCGATGCAGTCCATAATGACACAACGGCGGCGACATAGATGAGGCGGTACCATACCTTGCCCGCTGCCTGTCGCTTACCATGCTTGAGGATGCGGGCACTACTCACTAGTACGTCCCCGTCTAGCGTTTTCATGATTAGTGCAATGACTTTGTTATTTTTCATTTTCTCGTTTCGTTCATCCTATGCAGCGGACTCCGTTATCGTTATTGACGCATGTTCGAAGCTGGAGAAGTTCGACCTGACGGGCTGTCGTGGAATTCAGGTCGCCGACCATCGTCGGTTCTTCCGAGGTACGTACATTGAATATCTGCGAAACGATTTCCCCTTGTATTCAGGTTTTTGTTCAAGATTGAACAGGTGTGGGAGAGTGAACGGAACTTGGTGGCCTAAGCGCGGAACCAACTTTCATTGTACTCCCCGGTAGCCTACATCCTAGTAGCGTCGGGATGATCTGACATGTTATCTAGGACAGTAGGGGTCCAGCAACATAACCCGCACCCGTACCCGTGAAGTACTCGCACTCGTCTGGTGGGTCTCAGGTATGGTGAAAAACCACCCGCGGGACCCACGGGTGTCCTCGTTCGAACAGCGCTCGACGTAACGACTCGACGCCGAGGAATCGCAGTGAGTACATCTCGTCCCTGTCTCTTCGTCCTCGTCCTCACCATCCTTAAGGCGTCACCCTCCTCCGACGCGACAACAACGCTGGGACGAATGACAACGACGAACAACGACGGCGTGCCACGACATGATCACGACGCAACGACTCGACTCAATGACGGAACAATGACGAGATGGGTATAGAGTTGAGGGTCGAGCCGAGACGGGGATGACGAAGAGGAGGAGGAGACGACCGTGCGTGCCAACCTCTTTCTCTTACTCACCCACCCCACACCAGACCTCGTCCAAGCCGCCCACGGATTCAATGTTTCAATGATGATGCAACGAGAGGACGAGGGGGACGCTGACGGCGCAACCCCCCACGTCGTCCTGTGGCAACACAATCCCCCGCTACTCGCTATCGTTGTCGTCGGAGTTGAGCGTACGCAAAGAAAAGGAGGAGGCGTCCCACCGCGCGGAGCTCACGCGCGCCAAGAAGCTGATCGAGGAGCAGAAAAGAGGCCAAGAAGCTCGCTAAGGACTTGATGAAGCGCGGAGGGCTCAAGGTGTCGATCGCGGTGCGTCTTAGTTCCATTGTCGTTGCCTCTCTCGCTTATGCATTGTTTAGGACATGGAGGACTTGAGCAAGGACAGGCTGATGCATCTCCAAGTGGAGCAGCTGGAGAAGGAGAAAAAGGACATGCATGAGCGTTTGCGGATTGCGGCGAAGCGGATCGACCATATTGAACGCGCGTACCGCAAAGAAGAGTGGCCGCTACTCGCGCAGGGCTATGCCGAACAACAGGCTACGGACCGCGAGACCTTTGACGCGCTGCAGAAAGCACGGGTGGAGAACAGCCTTGAGACTCACAACCAGGCTGTAACGACCAAGAAGCGGTGAAGCCGTATGCAGGCCGAGTATAAGGCGCACCGGGAGACGTTGTTGGCTGCACGCAAGGAGCAAGTTGGAAGAGGAGAAGGAGAAGAGGAGGGCTGCGTATGAGGAGAGGAGGCTGCGGGAAGAGGAGGAGGAGGCTACGCGGAGGGAGGAAGAGGAGCGGGAGAGAGCCGAGGCGGGTGAGTTTTTTCTTGGTTGATGTCGGTGTGGGCAGTGGGACTGACCCGGGATTACAGAATGACTTGCGGCAGAAGAGGCCGAGGTGGCGAAGAAACGGGAAGAGGAAGAACGGTTAGTGGAGCAGCGTCAACAACGCGAGGTGGAGCGGGCTGCTGCAATGGAAGAAGTGCGCAAGAAGGCGCAGTGGGAGCAAGAGGCGGAACGTGCAAAGATGCATTCGCACACTGCGAAGACGGGTCCCCCTGCCAGTGTGGCTCCACGTGCCGAAGGGTGGCGGGCGCGTGCTGCCGGCTGATCTGTAGTAGTGGTAGCCGGTCAAAGATTATCTATATAGTACATGTGAATACCATCTATGACTGATTATTAGCTACTGTTTGCTACAACAAGTGATCATGTGATTGTAGAGATCAACATAGTGCTATGTAGCTGTGTGATAACTGTTCAAAGGACTATCTACATAGTGCAGTTGTGTGAACCATAGTTCTATATAGATATCACACTGTATATGTAGCACTATGTAGAGGGGGGAAGTCTACAATGACTACAGCCTTACATAGAGCTACATAGTATACCATATTACTACATAGATATGGTGAAATTTCCTGATGATGTTGACCTCGGGAACGCTGGTTTTCAGTCACTCTCGCACTGATGAACTGCAGTCCGCTGACCCGTGCGTCATCTTAATTCGTCAGCTCTGGCGCGATCGCTGTCACGCTCAGTCAGCCCAGTAAGGTCACCAGATTCTGAATGAGTTTCCTACTCTTACAATGAACTCAATTGTACCCTCTCCAGTTCGTCGTATTTTATGTATGAAATCAGAGCTTGGGTTTTACACCCGACCGCGTTGTGCTTTGTTGTACGTTGAATGGCTCATTGCCGGCCGGGAAAACCAACTGACTTTTGGCAGGTGAGACGACACGCTCACAAATCAATATTCATTTTTCCACTCCCGCTCGGGTAAGTCGTACCCTTCACGCGAACGGGAACACCCACCTTTACGATAATCTTGGTCATATATAAGGCTGCCTCTTTCTTTTCACAACCTCAGTGCCCCCTTCTCTCTCTCTCTCTCTCTCTCTCTCTCTCTCTCTTACTTCTTTATAATGCATCACTCTGACAACGAAGACCAGAGTTCATCCGTTGGTCAGAAGCGAGGGCCTTCCAGTGCATTGCAGCTGGGACCTAGGAAGAAGCCGTCCGTGGCATCCTTCGTAAACCTGCGGTTACCGCTGATTACCCTCTGTAGGACCACGCAGGATCCCTTAGTCCACCACGGTCGTCACTTCGGGAGAGCGGTGCATGCTTTTTGTAACGTGCAGACGTTGATCACCAACGGTCTCGCAGTTTTGGGTGACCAAGAAGACGAACGTGCAGATCTACCCACAGCAGCGTAAGTGACCCTTTGTCGATGTGACGTTTTCTGATTAGACACTGTCAGGGAGAGGAAGGAGTGTGCTGTATTTCGCGAGCTGTTGCGATTGGTTCCCGGGCTTGAAGGTAGGCTGATGAGGGTATCAGAAGAGGAAGTTATCCGCATCGCAGATATGGTAATAACCATTCGTGTTTTTGTTTCGTGGGTGAACCTACTTAACATGCTGCTTGGTCGAAGGTTCAAAAAGGTGCAAATGGTGCCAGGGCTGACGACACTAAAGGAATGAAGAGTGCGATTATTGACTGGATCACCCCGAAGGGTCAGTCATTGAATCCTCACATCCCCCGCAATGTCAAAGCGGGCCGCGGCTTTAATCACGAACGTACGGGTGCGCTTCTATGTCCAGCCGGCCTTGATTGGGCAAACACAGAGTATGTATTCCGTGATGTATATCACGAGCTCATCACTAATTGCCAGACATAGGACAAAGACAAAACTCGTCAACGGGCAAATCCAGGTTGCGGGTGATCAATGGCCTATATTCCTATATGCTAATTATACATACGACTCAGAGGACCCCTGGAATGGACTCTTGCGGAGCGGTATCTTAGTTTCCGTAGGCTTAACGATTTATTTCTGGATCTGCCATTGCTAATTCAGGGTGTCACCAGGCGTATAAGCATATCTTCACCTCCCCGAGCTCCGTAGATCAAGAACCTAAAGCGACTCGGTCCGGCAATGCTCGTATTCATGGCATGCGGTCTGTCACCAAGGCATCCCTTGCTTACGTTGCAACTCAAGTATGTTCCAATCCTGTACTTCGCATCTAACGAATCCTGATGCTGGTGAAGGCTCGGTTTGCATTGACATCCGCTCAAGTCTTCTCTCGCACTGATCACGTCACGGACTCGGAACGATTCTACAACAGTATTGTCGAGCTGCTGGATGATCTTGACGAAAGAGATGAAGTTGATCAGTTACTGACATGGTGGAATCGGTATGTGAATATTCCACTCGGCTCACAGAGATGGGGATTGACATGAAATCAGCCAAGTATTTCCCCTTTATGCTGATGTCGAGCGGCTTCCATCAAAGAATAGTGCATTAGCGAGGATACGTCAGAAGCGTGCGGAATACAAGGAAAGAGGTCAGGAGGATGCTGATGCCTGATATGTGATGGGATCCTGGGGGATCATTTCAATTATTTGCTCTGCTTTCGTTTTCTTTTACTTAGAATAACTTTTGGTTTGTGCTTGATGTACTGAACCAAACTATGACATCTGTCTCGAGACCCAATGCCATTGGTAAAGCACATGAGATAGAGGCATATGTCAGACATTGTAGTCATAAGTGAAACACTGCTGCTACAAGCATTCAAATCTTGATGGGAATGTGAATATGTTGTATCATAGATGGACTCCTCGGATCAACAACTGAGCTTCTTAAATATCTGACAGTGAGTTTGAGAATGATGGATATAACCAGAGATTGCAGAGGTGCAAGTGTTGCCAGCAGCTGTCAGTGAGAGATTGAAACAACATGAGGATACAAGTGGTCATGGATGAAATGTTGTTGAATATGCCCTCTTGTGCCATGCAGAATGATCTGACTATTTTCATGATCAGTGTGGAGATTTGGCCCAGGATTAAATCAAAGGCAGAGGTTGGGCAGAAAAACAATCAAGGGATAATGTATAAGTGTTGAAACCTCGATGGAAATGGAAATACCTTGCTGGACAAACTTATCTAGTCAATAAACAACTTTCTTAAATGCCTGATGGTGAGTGGCAGCAATGATAAATATGACCAGTGACCACAGAAGTGTGGGGTTGTTCACACTTGTTGGTGAGAGATGGAATGTCATAAGGAGAGATATCATGCACATAGTCATGAATGAAACACTGTTGAACATGCACTGTTGTTCCATATGGAGTAATCTGATAATTTTTGCAATTAGCAGGGATCTGGCCAGTGTTAAATGAAAGGCAAAAATAGGACAGAAAATGAATTAAGAGACCACTTACAAGCATCAGAGCTATGATGTGGTTAAAAATATGTTACTGGATGGTCTGGTGTGGTAAATTTCTGAATTTCTTGAGCATCAGACAGTTATGCTCAGTCTGGTAAATATGATAAGAGACTGCAGAAGTGTAGATGTCACAGACAGCTGTCAGTGAGCAATAGATCAATGTCAAGATGGAAGTATGATACACATAGTCATGAATGAAGGGCTTCTGGACATGCTTTCTTGTGCCAGGTGGAGTAATATGACGATTTTTACAATTGGCAAGCCTATGGGCCAGTGTGAAATGAAAGGTAAAAATTGGACAGAAAATAATTGAGAGACCACTTACAAGTATTAAAATCCTGATGGAGATTGAAATTTATTGCCAAATAGACTTATCTGGTTAATTACTGAGTGACTTGAAAGTCAGATAGTTGGATTCAGTATTGTATATATGACTGGAAATGACAAAAGTATAAATGTTGTTAGCAGCTGCCAGTGAGAGGCAGAACAACTCAAGGACAAAAGTATGACATACATGGTCAGAGAATGAAACCTGATATTGATTATCTTGGTTGTCATATTGGGGCACAAGAGAAAATGATGATCAGATGCATTGTATGCGATCACAAGTATCTAGTACAACAAGAATAGGCATCCCTGTTCATGTGTAGCTTCATAACAGTTCCTATCATTTATGTATGAGGCATGTGAGAATGATCATCAATATCTGGTAAGTCCAGCTATATCTGAGCTGATCAACTGGATTGGCTTACAGATATAATTGTATGAAGATGTTAAATAGGGTAATTATATATAAACCTAGTTCATTTGCTCACTGATCCCCTGATGTACAGTTGGATTTAAGTAAAGATAACGACGTCGCGGACCCTCCAAGTCCGGGATGCTCAGGCTGTGCCCTGCAACGTCCATTGACATGGTCGTTCGTGCAGCTCCACCATTTCGTCCCAAAGCGTATCTGCCTGCGTCCACCCACATCCGCACCGCCTTGGGATTCGCTGCCGCTGGAGAAATACCGGCCGGAAACGACGCCGGGAGGGCGGTGGTCGCGCAGGCATCGTCTTTCCTTGTGAACGAGACGATGACGACGATGGCAACGTTGACGTTCACGAGTTGGCGTGTACTGGCGTGGTATTCACATCCGACCGCCGTCGCACAGCGGGGACGGGGGTGGAAGAGTCAGACCCAGCCAATTGCTGTGTGGCTGGCTGCTTGGCGGTGCTCCTTCAGAGCGGCGAGGAACGCGGTCGCGGTCGCTACCGAGGGACGAAAGCGCTTGTTGGGGGGAACTGGTCCTCGTCCTCATCCGATCTGTGGACGATGGAGCGTCAAAAATCCGACGTTTCTTCGTTGGTGTCTGGGGAAAGGGTGCGTTGTTATTGATGCCGTCGTCACCGTAGTAGCCGCCCGAAGAAAGCCATGGTGCGTTTCTTAGAGGGCGTAGTCATAGGCGTCGGCATTCCCCTCCTCAGTCTGATGGCGGATTTTGCAAGAGATTTATGAGGAGAGACGGGACTGTGATTGGGAATTGGAATGTGACTGGTTTGAGACGACGATGCCGGACGTACACTCGGCAAGTAGGCCTTGATCCGGTCTGCGACACCTTCGCATCGTCGAGTGCGGCCCAAGCCCTAAAGGTCTTCGGGGTAGGGAATAGGCTTGGAAGAAAGACAGCTCTTGCACGGAGTGTTCCTGGCAGGATCCATAATCATCAAGTCAAAGGCAAGGTTGCATACGCACGCTTAAAACCTCACCTGCGTCGAATGACAAACCCAGCAAAAGACAGCACGCGTCATGACGTTCCTTTTCTTCAGCCTATCGAAGCGCGAAATACAGCCTGGGCATCCTCCATGCAGGCTATGACATCTTCCCTCGGGTGCACGCTGTACGCATCGACGCCTCGTACTACATGACGTTTGCGACGGTGTTCTGTTTCGGCACCGAGTACAGCGCTACACACACGGCCGCAACTGCAGTCAGCAGCGATACTTTACCTGGATTCAATCTGTGGTTGAGAAGGTGCACGGCGATAGGAGGAAACGCGTAACTGTTCGGAAGCCTGACACGCGCATACGAGTGCGGCAAGGTTTTTGACGACGTAGACAGAGCCTGGACGAGTTCTTGCAGTGGTAAGGCGTGGAATTGACTGAGCCTATTCGATCGCTTCCGAGGTGGAACGTGCTTTCTCCCACGATAGTGGGGCGGGAGGGGTTTTGCACGCTTGTACCCCTACTTACGTAAGCTAGAATGACCTAACAACGCATGTCCGAATCTGCCGGAAGTGGGTCGCTGACGTCAGCGCGCGCCCCGTGCCGGTCAATGTTTTCGATTTATCAATTTAGCGTGGCGGTGCCAAACGTGTCCCAATCATGTTTCGCCTTCTCGCATCCATCCAAGCCTGAGCTTCAAGCTTCGCCACCCGAACATAAGAGCGTCCCATAGCTCTTACTGCACCAGTCATGGTCCTCTCTGGTTGCACGCACCAACCTCTCTTCCTTGTCCCGTATAACGATGTACCAACCGTTGAACTCGCAGTGCCATGCTCATCCGAAGAAGAGAGTTTAGACACCAAGAACAAACTTGCCAGTTACCATAGTAGTGACAGTCACAGCCCATGTGATATCTTCGAAAAGAAATGAGCAGGGTCCCACGTCATCCATAACAGCCGAAAAGCGCGGTAAGTCATGGTGTCCCCTCTTGATGCACTGTTCTTGAATTTCCCGTCACTCAAGCCAAGTTGAACGCAGACGTCTTGTACCGAAACGGTCGCATGAACGGACCAACAGAGGACACCGTATTCACTAGCAACCCCAACCAATTAGATGCCAGCCTTTTGAACCCATTCTCACAATCGGACGCTCCTTACAAAGTACCTTGCCAGCAATGCGATAGCGATGATCGTGCCGCCACTGGGTTACGCAACGAGTCATTGCTCCATAGCCCCTCAGAGCCGACACCTCGTTTAATCTGGCCCTTACCGCGCCTTCTCGAACGGGGAGCGCTCCAGGCGTTGGCCCACTCCGAACCAGGGAACTACAGATACAGTTCGGTTGACGTAGCAAACGAATGTGGCGGACGTACCCAATGCATCCCGTTTCAAAATCTGAGCCATAGAGTCATTACGAAACCTGTTTGACAGCACTAGTTCAGACACATGGTGGCCTTTCGCCGGACCGACGCCGGTACGTTCGTCCACTAGCGGGGAATATCCCTTTACCTCGCCGCATCACAGTTTCCAAGGTGGCTCGGCGAGGACATCGAGTCTCCGCCTCCGAGTAATCGAGGGTAAGGCAATTGTATGGGCTAGACTCCTTGTCGACGCATCTATTACAGTCCTTTCTAGCGATCGTTATTTATTTGCGACCCTAGCCTTCCATCTTTTTCACTCCAATATGGAAACACGCTCTCTTTTGTCGATTACCATATTTTATAGTCCGTAAGTTGGAGCGTTGTCCTTTGTACTGGCTCTGAATGATAGATATTCTCAGGACGGGAACTCGCATAGTTACATATACGTACCATCTTTGATTTTACACCTCGCACTTGGCGGTATCCGAGTGGACATAAACGAATCGTAGCGGCGCAAGCGCCTGTCCCCGACTCCCAGGTGTATGAAGTCTGCAAATGATTGATATAACTGGTGACCAGCAAACAATCAACACTATTTATGAACAAAACCGCTAATGTGGCAGCGACTCATCACCAACTTTGTAGCAATTTTTCAACGAAGCGGTTAGTATCACAAATCATTAATCAACGTCCATATTCAGGCTCTCAGACTCGGAGAGCCCCAACGACTTTTTAGAAGCAGAATAGAAGAAGAGAGGAATACAATACGATGGACGCCGGCACTACTTCTGATACCGACAGTATCCAAACAACTGATCGAGTAATTTATTTCTATTGTTTTATTCCTTCGTGAGAAAAATGTACATTCACTTTTACCGTGTGCCTGGCCGTTTGCTTTCGACAAAACCCTCCTTCCCGCTTCGTGGGAGAGTCGGGGATAGCTATTAATAACGAAGTTAAACGATTGTAGCGGCGCTCTCACGCCAAGTCCCCGACTCCGCGTTACATATTACAACCGTTGGTTAGAGTAGCTAGTCTAGTACCGTAGAGTCTTATAAAACTTGTATATGCCTGGACCCTTCTACATAAGTAAGGGTTCCACGGAAGATCCCAACGATGATATCACTGGGATGACTTCCCATCACGCAAAAATAAACAACGGAGCGTGCCCCCAGTGGAAGTCCCGCTGGAGGATCTCCAGAGGCTCTCTTTAGTATAAGCCTCTGAAATGGCTTCGTTCTGCCGCCTTCGCTACTCTCGGTGCCGAAGGTAATCTCCATTACGATGATTTGGCAGGAGATGATGGCACCATTGTCGCATATCAAACTGTCACTGGTTTTGCAGAAAGTTATCACTTCTTCCCGGTCGGCTATATATCGAGCGTTTCTTATCATGTTTACAAAGTCGAAAGGGTAACCAGTTGTGGCGAAACTTCAAGTTGGGATCAGCGTGCCAGTGGACGCGTACGAAATGACAATGCCATCTCACTCACAACGACCATGAACCTGGTGTCCAACTCCCGTGTTTCCCGTGCTTCAGGAGCGCGTTATGACCTGTGTGAAAGGACGCAGAGGCGTCTCGTATCATTCCTTGCTCTGAAACCAACGAGCGAATTCACCAAGCCGAGCGACGTGGATGTATACAAACCGGATTTGCCCAACAACCCGCAGCGAGCCTCAGACATCTCAAGCGCAATATTGATCCCACGCAAGGTACACCTCGTCGCAGGTTAATTCGGACCTGGACGAAGATAAGTTGCCTTGCGGCCAGCACGATGTTGCCGAGAGCCAGAATTGGCACTCCTTTACATAATATCTGTTTTACATTGCGAGCCTGAGCGTACGACATGCGGGTACCTTGAGACTGTATATGACGACACCCGGACCTGGTATGGAGACATGACGAGGCTGCTTGGAGTTGGTAAGTAGCGACTAAATAGGAATAGGACTGACGAATGTACTTGTAAAGTGGTGTCACTTCTCCATCGATTTCTTGTCCACACGATTCCAACGGCGGACCGGAAAATCCATACCCCAGTCGTCCTCGCAAAGGGGGGACAGGTTTATATCAGTTGGTAAAGTAAATTCATGGAGTTGCTAGGGTAGCAACAGCTGCTGGCACGCTGAGGTGAAGCCATCTTTTCACTGGCATGTGAAGAGCTTGCATAATAGACATGATAGGCTAGGTGAAACTCGTTAGATGTAAAACGTCGTTCCTGGATCAAAACAATCGGATGAAGGAGCTGGCGACTCGGACGCAAGTTGGGAAAATTACAATCTCTCTGAGCGCTGAGAGTAGGAGTAAAATTTTGGTATCGATCAATCATCAGTGGCGCTACATAAATACCGTACGGGTTCACACTTGCACGCCGCCGTCATCCTCAACCGCTCGCCGACTCCCTTTGAAAAAGCATTCTATGCCTACCAAGTCCGCATACACCGCGCCCTGCGCAACCCCATCCCAACCGAGTTCTACTTCAAGCAAGGCTCGCCACTCGAGACGCGATTCAATATCGAGGAGAAAAGACGCGAGCGCAGGGCGTTCGGCGCACCGTTTGGCCTGGATCACTCTGAGGAACGCAACGAGGCGACCGAGCTCATGGAAATAGCCATGAATGACGAAGTGGACGAGTCCAACAATCTCAAGGACCTCAACACGAGGGTCAGCGCAATCTTTATCTCATGTATGGCGGTTTCCACATGGCGACGTCTAAAAGGGCGAATTTTTACACGTAGTGAGTGTCGTCGCTGAGACGTGGCTGGTTGAACATATTTAGACAATTTCCAAGGCTGCACATCGAAGACTTGATACAGAGTGTGGACGAGGTATGTATACCGGGATAGCGGGTCGGAACCCAATACTAGGCGTCCACCATCTTCCTAAACAGAGCACCCAAGACGTGAGTTCAACCCAGTCATGAAATCTTATATACTCACCGCTCCTGTGTAGGACGTTGTCTTTTTGTACAAAGCCCATGTTCTTGCAGGGCAAGTTCGCCCCGACCCAGATCGGCACCGAGACTTTGCATGGTTGACCAAGGGTGAGATTAGCAAGCGGACAGACAGTGACTACTGGCTGGGTGTAAAAGACATGCTATCAGATTTTTAACGTATCTCATCGTATTCTGTTTTTTGGCTGTCGATATTAATGATCAGCATGACACAGTCCCTGGGTCTTGAGTATACCCAGCGCGCATATGCGAAGATCTTCTGGCAATGGCTTGTCAGTCGTAAGCGCCACCTTGTTATTCTTCTCGAATACTTCCCTACAGAACACTATTCTGAACGCACTCCAGTCTTCTGCGACGCCCTTGCGCGTGTTCGACTGGTCCTCAACTCACATAGAGCCATCTGTCTATCTGACAATGAATCTCCTTAATAGGTATACCCAACTCCGAGTTCTGAAATGCCCTTGGTTCCAGTGAACTCCGAGGATGCAATACACCGCCTACTGTGAACACGGTACCCTTGTGTACCTTGTACCAGACCCAGTGTCCACCCCTCGATCCCTGAAGGTCTGACCCGAGTACGGTCCATGTATTTACATTTGCAGTGGGTCTGACGAACCCAAAGTCGAAACTCTGCGTATGGTTATTATGCAAGCCTGAATGTGCACTCTAGGTGGAGACGACGGGAGGAGATCCTGACTCGTTTCATGTCCAGGTATCAGTGGAAAGAGAAGAGGCCTTGCCGCATCGGCTCTTTCGTCTCAGTGAACCACGCTAACAGTAGAGCGGCTCACCTTCCTCCCGAATTCAGGCTCTGTATCTTCATCATGCCACCCACGTTCCCGGGAGCCTCGGAGTCCCTGATACGACAGCGCAAGTCTTATAGGTCCCCGTTAGTTATAATCAGGCCCTCCGAAGGCTTTCTTCACCAAATGTGGCCACGTCTGCGTTTTCCAAGAGTGCGCCACGCCGTGCCGACCCCCTACTACCTATCTGTCTACAGTCCAGTGCGCGCCATCCGTCGGTCGCACGTAGGCACGTTCCGGGAAAAGCCACCCCTTGTTCAAAAGACACCTGCTGGAGACACCACTGTAGCGCACGCTCCACACGAGCCTTTAACGCATACGCCTCGTCCGCGTCGTAAAATGCCATCGCTTTGCGACATGATGACCAGAGGTACAATACGAGTACCTCGTGCAGCGCCTCTTTGCACGCACGCACATTTGGCTAACGGCCGGAGTCATCATCCCTGCTATCCTGTCCAACACACTTATAAACGGAGCGACTAAAAACACAGCGTCCAGCTTCACGCGTATCGCATTGGTGTACAGATGGAGGATCTGCGCGGGTACATCGAGCGCGATCCGATCCGACCATTGGATCGGATAATTCTTAAACGGCAGTCTATCCAAGAACAAGAGTAGATCTCTGCCGAGCCTCCAAGAAACCTACCTAATGACGCGATTGATATGATGACCTCACTGGCAGGTGGACTTCACTAGTAGTGCAGCGTAATTCGGCGAACTCCGCGGACGACGGACAGCCGAACCATGCCGCACCGCGCCGGAAAGGCCAAGGTCCAGTCTTTCTGGGGTCCAAGTGGTACGAACAAACGCAAACCACTTTCAGAACCGGGTGGACCGGAGATGCCAGCGCGTCAA
Organism: Leccinum rimulosum; assembly: GCA_038091395.1. Taxonomy (NCBI): domain Eukaryota; kingdom Fungi; phylum Basidiomycota; class Agaricomycetes; order Boletales; family Boletaceae; genus Leccinum; species Leccinum rimulosum. Next base: position 14,809 of record JBBPOJ010000556.1, read on the forward strand.
AATGGCCACAATCATTGGTACAGTACTCACCTGTCCAACTTACGTTCCCCGACTCCCACGAAGTGGAGGAGGGTCTCCAAGCAAGTAAAAGGCTATCTGGTCACGGTCATGATCACTGGCAAGCTTGGAAATCAACGGAGCGGTCGAAGCCCGGATGTAGAAGGAAGAGTAATCTTGCTCGTGCCGACGGTGTGTACCTTGTTCTCACCTTCAAGTTCCCCCACCATCACAAATTCGGCTCTACTTAGACTGTATCCCACTCTCCCTCCGCGCTCTCACCCTGGCCATCTCTACCGCCGCCTCCCAGGTACCCTGGAATTCTCGCCCAGACGTCCAATCCGACATCCTCGTCGACGTGCTCAACAAAGACCAGGACCACACACTCCTCCTCTCCATCCTCCAGCGGACTCGCCTCATCCCAATGACAGCACCTTCTTTGCACCTACCAACGACGCACACACTGTGGCACAGTCTCTTTTCTGACTCTGCGCCCGAGAAAGTGCAAGAACAGCTTTTGAAGTAGCTCTTCTACTGTCTTCTCAACTATTCCGATACTAAACTCCCCGAGGAGACCTCAAGACCCTTCATTCCCCTCAGGCACCCTCAGACTCTCCACCCCGCGATCCTCCCTCCCCGTGGTTTCCGATACCACGTGGTCTACTTGGTGACCAACCGCAGCGATCCCTCGATCAGTGGAGTCAACCATAGGGAAAGCTAATGAAGGTAGGGCAACCACCGTGACAAACTTGGTGGTAAAGGCTAGTTTCGGCTGGATTCTTCGCCAACAGAAGGTTCGGAGTGGGCAGATGTACAAACGGATGCATTCAAGAAAGATAACCTGACACGATTACTTCAAGACCTAGACGAGTTACGTGAAATGGTTCGCCAGCACTTAATCCCAACCCTTCCGTTGCCGTCTGGCTCTGGTGTGGTCAGTATTCAAGATGTGCTTGACAACAGCCGACCATTGTCACTTGACCAGCTTGGTAGCTTCGGGACGCTTTTGTCCCCAAGATCTTCGTACGGTGACATTGTGGTCAAGGAAATGGAAGACAAATCATCAGCGGGGTATATGGTCAGGATTAAGGATGCCCGAGGAACGGACGGAAAGGCCGACTGGGCTCGTGCGCTGGGCTGGGGCCGCACTACTTATCACCGGGAGCAGGACCGATGGCGTCATTCAGATTGACCAGCTGCTTCTGCCTTAGGTTCGTAGGAGGAGGCGGCGCAGTGATTATATGCTTTTTCTTTTATGGAGTACGATACTGGTGGAACAGGGACCAGACGGAAGCTACTTTCGAACCTGCTGGAGGGTTTGAGCGGGATGATGATGAGTCGTAGTAACGACCAGATGTAGACAGACGATACCGGTCCGTAGTGATATGATTTCAGTCGAGCATGCGTTTGGCGGCGTGGCGGCGCTGGAAATCAAAATGTTGGCTCTTACGATCAGACGCGGCCACTGCCAAGGTGCGGGACGCAGTAAGAGTGGGTCATCCAAGTGGTTTCGAGTGGGTGCTCAGCGCTCAAAGTTCTTAGTGAGGCAAGATGCTCGCTAGTGCCCACTTTTGAACTTGCGTAGCAGATATTACTGGCGGGTTTCTGGAAATATAGTGTTTTACTAAGCTAACTAAGTTGTCTGTATCAAAGTTTCGCTTTGTCTTCTTGCCGTAAAATGGTGTTCTGCCGGCATTCAAGTTGCCTAAGACTTTTGAACTTACCGAGAAAGCAAACGTTGCCACATACGTGACACGTGCTATCGCCTGCTCCAAACTTGGGGTGGCGAATTAATTAATTCGCGCTCCGCGCGAAGGGAAAAAAATGCTCGTGTCGAATACTCATACGTTGAACAGTTAGAAAAGACAATGGATCAGATTAGCCAGCACTGTAGTACGTATCATAGCCCTCGTGAAGTGTTTGCAACCATACAGGGTAAGTCCCTATGATAAGTCCATTCAAAGTCCGATAAGTCCCCCTACCCCTACTACAGGTATAGACGGACTGCCCCAAACTTCTCATGGGTTGAAGACAACAACATGATGGGCCAAAGAGAGTCATTGAACGAGATAAACTGTTATGATGCTACGGCCTGCTTTATCCTTTACCCCCAAAAAACTAATCGATTGATCTATTGACAGCTCATCTCATCTCATTCTTTCACCTCCAACACGATAACTCTACCGCCTCGTCCTCAAATCTCCCGAAACCGTCCCGGATCTGCACAGATCGCCTTATTTCTATTTCGCTCGGCTGAAAATAGGGCTAGGATCATCGCCAGACCGTACGTCGTGGTGTACCACCGCCGTAGCGGTGTCGTTGAAGGCGAGCGGACCTACAGAAAATGGCCAAGAAACACGCCAAGTCAGCGCGCTCGAACGACGGTGGGGCCAAACCAGACGACTTCAACTTGTCCCAGGACGACGTCACCAGCGGGCGTGCGCATATTCGTCGAGAGGCGTGCAGAAATTGAAATTTTTGGGTGCATAAGTTCGCGAGGCCTTTCATCTCGGACTGTTTGTGACGTTGCTCGAGTAGGATCCCAAGGTATGTCTGGTACTCCTTTTTTTTCTGTTCGTGGGTTCACGCCCGCGCGTAGGTAGTTGCAAAGGAAGACAATTCGGTGGTGTGTCAAGAGGTAGGTGGTGCGACTGTCGTGTTTGGCGGTCGGCTCAACGGGTGTGGATTCACCTAGTACAAATCCAACTACAACCTTGTGGAGACTACTGCCGTGGCCCGTCGCGGGCCACACGCTGCGCTCATACCCAACATATCCTCAACCTCAAGTCCGTCACGAACGACGGTTCCATTACCTCCGTGCACCGCCCACCACCACTGTCCGAACCCCAGACGCACACCGCCGTGTTGTCATCGAAGACCAAGGGAAACAAAAGGCGGTCGATCCACTCATGGACACCGCGAACGTGCCGAACGGAACGGTCAAAGTTCGTCCTCGGCTACGCGTCTTTGAACCGAGTCAGTCGGAACCTGGCGAGCCAGAGCCACCGGCCTAGAACGCTCAAGCGCACGAACACCGCAGTCATAGGAAACCAATCAAAGAGCACACCCTATCCCACCACATCCGACACCATCCATGTCCCATGTGCATTCGATTTCGACACGGGGCTAGCACTGCTCAAGGGCGATCATCTTGAGTCGGATCCTAACGGCAGTCCAGATCCACGTCATCACCACTGCCTCTGTCCACACCAATGGACCTCGCTTCCCGACCTCAGCGGCATCTGACGACTGAACGCGCCCCCGCACTTCGTCCCTCTCTGCCCTTTTGCCTCTTATTTACATCTACAGCATGCTCAACCCGGCTGCTCGTCCTCGTCTATGGTGCGCTTGTCGGAGAGGCTGACGAAGACGACACGGCGCATGCTGAAGCGGATACGTTTTAGGTGTTTGAGGCGCTCGTGGGAGATATTGCCAAGATGGTAGAAGATGAAGGGTCCTGCGATTCAACGGGACCTTCAACTCTCTGTGGCCACCGACGACCCATCCGATTCAGAATCCGAGCGCTCGTGCCCGCGCTCCGCAGCTATCCAGCCGAAAACAGATACCTTGACCTGTTCGCGGATCCGGAATACGAGAACGAGGTCGAAGAGACGGATAAATCTTGCTCCTTGAATCCCGCTCAACTTGCAGACTATATATCATGGGATATCATCGAGGTTGCTGGGAAGACGTGGATCACAGTGTTCAATCTAGAGGAGTTGTGCGAGTCTTCTGAAGGGATACACGAACCTCATAGTGCAAGATCGTTCGGTGGAATTCACCCGACGCTATTATGTCGCTCAGTTTCGCCGATGGTGCTGGCGTCTCGAGCGCTGCATTTGCCTTGTAATGCATCGTCCGCGGACGCAGTCCTGGGCATCCTTCGTAGAATAGGAGCGTGACGGTGGAAGAGGTAGAGATGTGGCTTCACAAGTGATCTCAGCGATGGTGAAAAAGCTGATGGAACCAAGAAGTATACCGAAATTCCGACAATTCATTGAAGATCTCAAAGAGCACCCTAAGAAAAGGCTACCCAGTCACGGTTTTAGCATTCCTTCATGTACGTATATATGCCCGGTCATGTTGATGTTCTAGCTAATTTTTTGTGCTGATCAGTACTAGTGTTTGTTCCTCTTTGTCGCATGCCCCTAGGACGAAATAGACAAACGCCGCATGGGCCTGAACTGGGAGAGCCCGAAAACATAACTGTCAAGGCGGACACAAAACGAGTCATCCTAGTCCCACAGAAGAAATTTTAGTTGTGTTCAATATAGATATGGTGTTGCCTAACCTACCGGACACAATGCTGCTGGATGAGAACTTCTTTGATTTTGGTGGACACTCCATCTTGGAAATGCGCCTCATATTCGAGATAAGAAAGGTGTTCGTCATCGAGGTGCCTTTAGGCCTGGTTTTCGCCCAACCGCATCAGTGGATTGGCTGCCTCTGTCGATACTTTGCGTACCCTGACTTTGGGATTACTCCTCAGGACTCGACCTCAACTGCGGCTACTCCAGCGCACACGGCGGATATGGCGCAGAAAGAGTTCATGCCTCTGACTGTCGAATCGACATACGTACCTTAACGATATCCCTCAAAGGAGCTACTGGGTGCCTCGGTGCCCTTGGCCTTCGTGATTTCCTGCAATGTCAGCAGAGGATACGAGGTTATCTGCTTGATTTGCACCGTGGTGTGTGGGGCGAAGAAAATGGGCACCCCGGAAGGCTTGAAGTGGCCATCGGGGACCTCAGGAATGACCGTCTCGGAATGGGCAATTGAAGCACCTGGGCTAAAATTGCAGTTGAACCTGACGTAGTGTTGCACAACGGCGCTTCAAAGTGGTTTGTCTTCATTGGTTTCATGTCGGGTGCATGTTCTCAAAACGCTTTGTGAATAGGTGTGCTGGGTATACTCGTACGAGAAGCTCTGATCGCCGATTGCTGGTACACCCAGACAACGGTCGAGCTTGCCTCAACGACGAAACATAAGCTTTATATTTCGTTTTCTCAACTTCCGCTATCGATACTGAGCATTGTGTCTGACTTTCTGACTCGTCGTCGCACCTGTGCCCGCAAAGAAGAGGCATCCTTGAAGACGACGATCTCGAGGGTTCCCGGACAGCCTGAGCGCTGAGCGCGGATTAGCTCGAAGAGGATATTATGTACTCGGTAAACATGGCACTCCCAGGCACGCTTACATCTATTCACCGTGCTTCTTTGTGCACACTACATATTCAACAGTCACTACATCACCCGGATGTCTCAGTCGTTTTCACAAGAGTGCATTGGCTGCGGGCGTACTTTCGGTGATATTGGGGCTTTCACGAAGCATGGAAAAAGATGCTCGAGGGGCAAGAAGAGGCTTGCTAATGCCCTCGGGCGTGCGAAGGAGTTGTACCAAAGCAAGAAACGTCGTTTGCTGGACTCAAATCATACCGTCGACGAAGTCGTGCAGGATACCACAAATTCGGAGCAAACTCTGGAACTGGTACAGGAGCCGTATGCCAGTGGACAACAGGTAATGTGGCTCAGGGCAAGCATCTGAAAATTGACCGGCAGTAACTAAATCTCTGCCACAGACCGACTCGAAGAGTGTCCCGGCGACAGTGACGAGCAATGAGGTTGCTCAATCAATAATGGATCCAGAACATGACTCGCTTCCCTTATCACTACGCAGGACTCGCCGACAGAATCGGGCTCTCCCTTTACGCTTTAGAGATATACTACCCGAGCCACCCATGCCCTTGCCTCCATCAGATGATGAGATTGGGGGTTGCACACTTGCTGAACCTCCTGCTCCGACCACTTCATCGCCATCCGCTGAGCCAGGGCCGCCACCGGTTCCGAATGTAATGCCAAGGCCACGCCCTACCTTTAGCACCCAGGCAAATTCGTTTAGTCTATTCCGCTTATACGATCAAGAAACTCTTCCTCATTATGATCCTACTCTGAATCTCTCGCATAAAAATCCACTACGACCTGAACGCGCTATGTTGGATCAGTCCTTAAGCAACGATAACCCTTTTCATCCATATCCAAACGAGAACTCTCTACGTCTTGGTGATTGGTATTGGAACAATGGGTCCCAGCTGTCAAATAGGAGCTTCAACAAGCTTCTGCAAATTGTTGGAAGCTTTGAATTTCGCCCAGAAGACATACGGGATACGAACTGGAGGGCAATTGACAGAGAACTGGGGAACCCGGATGCTCTAGATGCAGAGGAGTGGCTAGATGTTGCTGTTGGTTGGAAGTGTACCAAAGTCACTATTACCGTCCCATTCCCTCGGCGTTCTCTTCACCCGGGGCCGAAGGAGTACTCCACTGATTTCTACTGCCGCTCCCTAGTGTCAATCATACGCGAGAAGCTCTTGGATCCCACTCATCACGAGCTGTTCCACTACGAGCCGTATGAGCTACGCTGGCACCCTCCGCACAAGTCCCGTGATATCAGAGTGCACGGAGAGCTATACACTTCCAAGGCTTTCCTCGAAGCACACGTTGACCTGCAAGAGTCACCCCCTGAGCCGGGTTGCAACTTACCGCGTCGTATAGTTGCACTGATGTTTTGGTCAGACGCAACACAACTTACAACCTTTGGTGATGCAAAGCTGTGGCCAGTATACGTCTTCTTTGGGAACGAATCAAAGTACGAGCGTGGTCAACCATCCACTCATCTTTGCGTCCATGGGGCTTATCTACAGACGGTAAGTTTATCATTCTAATATGTTCCGGAGCTATTAATTTACTGAGTTTTGGATTTAGTTGCCGGATAATTTCAAAGATTTTGTTCTAGAACATTCTGGCACCAAACTGCCCAATGGTTTCTTCTTCACCCATTGTCACCGTGAACAATTCCATGCACAGTGGGAAGCACTACTCGATGATGAATTTGTTCAGGCGTATGAACACGGCATCGTGCTCACCTGTTGTGATGACGTCAAACGCCGACTCTTTCCAAGAATCTTCACCTATTCGGCGGATTATCCTGAGAAGTACACAAGAATCACTTAACATAAAATTTGACTCACCGGACTGATGGTTCGAAAACAGGGTTTTAATTGCAAATATACGCAATCTAGGCGCATGCCCGTGTCCACGGTGCCTCATACCCAAGGACCGATTACACAACGTGGCATCTCAAAGGGACACGCTACAGCGCCATTTGTTTGCTCGCAAGGATACAGAAGAACGACGCAAGAAGGTTGTTGATGCTCGTCGACTCATCTATGAACAGCAATATGTCGTCAACACACTGCAGGTTGAAGCACTACTCAAGGATGAGTCGTTGGTTCCAACGAAGGTACACTATGAATTACGACGAGAGTGAGCTGGAACTTATTGTTGCGGATTTGGAACAGAATGCGTTCTCAGAACGACTTGGCCATACAGGATTTGATTTCTTTGTTATGTTGGTTGTTGATTTATTGCACGAGTTTGAACTCGGCGTCTGGAAGGCCGTCTTTATTCATCTATTGCGAATCTTGAATAGTCTCAAAGGGAATGTACTTTCCAAACTCGATTGCTGGTGAAAATGAAGCTCTCTCTTTTCTGCGATTGGAACTGACTGTATATTGGCAGCTACCGCCAAATTCCTACCTTCGGTCGCAGTACAGTCCGGCGTTTTAGAAGGAATGTTTCTGAATTGAAGAGGATGGCTGCACGTGATTTCGAGGACTTGTTACAGGTAACCTCGGTCGTTTTTATGTCTCCTGGATGTTGGCTGACTCTTCATCACAGTGTGCTATCCCTGTGTTTGCAGGCCTGCTGCCACAGCCCCATAGTGATCAAGTCCTGAGGCTTTTATTTTTACTTGCTCATTGGCACGGGCTCGCGAAGTTGAGGATACATACAGATGAGACTCTCGATATTCTGGAGATGGTCACCAGCCAGCTCGGTGGAGAGCTCCGAAAATTTGTAGGGGAAACTTGCACAGCCTTCGCAACCAAAGAACTTCGACGCGAAGCAGAGTCTCGCAGGAGGCGGCAGGCGCGTGAAAGTACCGGCGGTGCCAGTCAGCCAAGAGGTCTGGTCAATGCAAGTGACCGTCGCCCGAAGGTTCTCAACCTTAGTACCTACAAACTTCACGCGCTCGGTGATTATGCCGCACAGATCAGGCTGTACGGAACTACAGACTCCTACTCAACACAGCTTGTGCACCATTTTCATGTTCTATCATGCCTGAGACTCATCATTGTTTTTAGGGCGAACTGGAACATCGTACAAGCAAGGGTCGTTTTTCCAGAACGAGCCGCAAAGCATTCGTGCCTCAGCTAGCCTCAATCGAGCGTCGACAAGCCCGCATCCGGCGCATCCGCGCACGGAGGGATGAGCTACAAAAAGAAGATCCAACCCCGAACACACCGGAGCAGCACCATGTCATCGGGAAGTCTCAAAATTTTCCCGAGGAGATCACAACATTCGTGCAAAAGAACTCTGATGATCCGGCTGTGAGGGTAGGTACTCGTACTATTTCCCTGAGTTCACAAGAAATGGTTTTTTGACAGGATTTTGTGCTCAAACTAAAGTCGCATCTGTTGCCTCGTATCCAGGAGATGCACAGTAACGCTCCACTGCCAGGCAATGGACCTGTGGATGACAAACCCATGACTCTACCTTCAGATGTTCACCACGTGGTTTTGAAGGGAAACCGAATCTACAGACACCCCTTACTTCGCATCAATCACACAACATACGACCTTCGACGCGAAACCGAATCCATCAACCCCCGTACTGACCATCGAGATGTCATGTTGTTGACACGTGCAGATAGAGATGGAAGCCATCCCTTTTGCTATGCTCGAGTTCTGGCGATATACCACGCCAATGTCATTTATACCGGGCCCGAGTCCCAGGATTACCGACCGCGACGCCTTGAATTTCTATGGGTGCGGTGGTTCGAGCTATTGGACCAACCGGCAGGCTGGGAGCACTGTGCCCTTGACAAGGCGAGATTTGTGGACATTAATCAAACAGATGCATTCAGTTTTATTGACCCCGCGGATGTCCTGAGATGTTGCCATCTTATACCGTCTTTTGTGGATGGGAGACTCCATCCTGATGGGAGTGCAGTGTCCCGGAATATGCGCGACTCGGAGGACTGGAAGTACTATTACATCAATCGGTAGCGTTACTCTTTCTGACGTGCTTGCTCACAATCTGAAATTACATCCCATTAGGTTTGCCGACCGTGATATGGTCATGCGCTATCACTGGGGCCTTGGTATTGGCCACGTGTACGCATACGCAAGATCCAGTGAGAGTGCTAACCCAGCAAATGGCAATATTGAAACTCAGAATGATACGGTCACCTCCCGATCTGAAGGCTCCCCGGTAGACAGTGACTTCAATGAACCGACAGATCTTGATCAACTCAACGACCTCGAAAGTCATGACGATGAGATATTATGGACACAAGAGTCAGATGATCTCACCACCGATGAAGACGATACCCCCGACGTGGACTCGGACCAGGACGTCCTCGCAGATGCCACATATGAGTCGGAGGGGAGCGGTATGGAGGATTCCGAGAGCAG
>JBBPOJ010000557.1:0-24321 GCA_038091395.1 Leccinum rimulosum
CAATTCGTTTGACATTGTTTGTCGCCTCTCACTAAAATTTGTCTAAGTCTAAGATAAAGTTGATGATAGTTGTCGTACATGTGAAGATGGCACAGATAAAATTGCATGATATGTTTTGTTTCATAAAATGATAGCAGGATATCTATGTATATGCTATGAGACCGAAGGTAACACGGAGTAACTAGGTTGCCATAGTCATCATAGGTGCAACAGTAAACATACAAAACGATCGAAACACATATCCCTCTTTCGCGTGACTGCAGTCAATATTTAATTTGTTTATGTCATCATTGTTATCCACATCTCCCGCGTCTTCTACGTCCACGTCTCCACTCTGAGCCTCACTGCCAGGCACTCCCCAATCCCTACCTAGCTTCACCCTCCGAACCGAACCTATACCCCCCACCTCCACGACACCCGTCTGACCTCGATCAAAACGTACTGCCAATGGGTGAGGCCCATCCCCATTACATCCAACTCGCATGGCGGCGTCACGACCCGACATCCAGCGCCAGCTCTCGCAAGGACTGAGGGAGTAGGTATGAATGGAGCACCAGCACGACATGATGAAGATGCGGCCCTAGCGCGGCATTATTGGACAAGGGTCGCGCGTTGGATACCTTCAAGTTGCCGCGATTAGGAGCGCTTCGGACGCTCGATCTGCGAATGGGGGTACGTCGTGCCGCTGCCTGCACATGTGTGGCGCACGCGCTGATGCAGTGCGAGTCGTTGTTTTCAGTCTGGAGTGACGTACCTCGCACAAGTGTTGAAACGGAATCTTAAAAGTGCTCAATCTGAGGGAGAACAAGCTGGGCGTCCAGTGTCTGATGGCGACTGCTGAAGCTCTTGTGAGTCTCTTCTTTTGTTCTATCATTCCTTTTCTGCTCAAATCTTTCGACTGCTAGAAATATAACTTGTGTCTGGAGACGCTCGATCGAAGTCAAAATGCCTATTCGGGGCCGGCTCTCGAAGGCGTACGTTTCCCCACATCTTTGACTCCAGCTCTCCTCTAACGCCACCGTTTCAAGATCCAATCGTTGCGCACAGCGTTTACGCTTAATACGGGCTCAAACGTCTCTTTCTGTCCTCTGTCGGCGTCTCTCGTACCTTAATCTCACCGTCGATCTGGCGGGAGTCATGGCGATCAGTGCTCCGCAAGGGCCTGAAAGCGAATCACCTGATGTGATACCTTGATCTGAACATAACCCTGACAATGAAGAGTTTGCGAGGATCTGTCGGGACATTGTGAATACGTGTATGAGGAACACGGGTAAGGCGTCTGGGGGTTGAGCGAGGAGAGTGAGTTCGCGAGGTCGATTCGGATGGGAGATGGGCTTCATGGCAAGGTATGTTTGCGTTGGAGTTGGGGTTGTGGATGTACTGATGGGACTATTTCTCTGTGCTGTAGACGGACTCTGCGTCGCGTGCGGAATCGCTGTTGGCATAGATCCAGGTTGAGATCGATAAGAGTGCTCGACAGGCGAGTTTGGGTGTTACTGCTAGATGTGGAGGAAGGAAAGGAGACGTGTGTGCAGGCGACGTCGCCCACGGATAGGTGTGTTCAGTTCCGGTCAGGCAATGTTGATATTTCTAATCGGGACCTTGAATCGAGGAGGAAGGTGGAATCTTCCGCAAGGGCACGTTCTGCTCGGTCCAGAGGAGCTGGAGGGGGTATATACGGGTCAGGGCCTTCGACGTGTATTTCCCATGCACGTGTTTATCTCCAACGTGCCTTTACCCATTCATTCAATTACCCAAAGTCGCCGCTCACGAAACCGCAGCTCCATGGTAGAGCGCCCACTGCCGCGCGGCATCATCACGACTACGAGCTAGAAGTCGGTGTAATGTCGCCCGCAACGAAGGACCGGACATATGCATAGTTCAATACACGAGCGTATGTGTCGTTGCGGACGTGGTTCTACGGTGGGTCGGACGTGCCACTTGCCAGTGACGACGACGACGAATTGGCCCGGTGTGTTACTGTTGGCTTGGCCAATCTCGCCGACGTTGCCGCGTGCGCATGGGAGTGCGGGAAGAAGTTGAGTAAGACGTCGTTATAGACGTTGGTGTTGGTGTGGCGCTTGCTTTCCGGGCAGGCAAGCTGTCGCTCTCGGATTCCATCACGTGGGTTTGGGGCCCGGGTGTGATGCATTGATGCCAAAGATTTCTTTCTTGGGCCTTACGACAGGCTGGGGTCTCAGAAGGCCCGTCGGCCATGCGCTGTGACCTGAGCCTCCAATGACCGTACGTAGTTGTCTACTTACCGCCCTTCTATTTCCTTCGATCCTAGGTTCGCTGGCGCCCGAGGGAACACCGTTCGAATCCATCTGGTTTTATTTACAAGGCGTACCAAAATATCATGCATTTTGAATGATACCTTCCTACTACACGATTACCTCAAGAGGTCACAGATGCCAGACATGGCGAGAACCTGTCCATGTACTTTTCGCAGATCACCAAAAACCAAAACTCGTGCTCGGAGTTATGCTCTGAGACGAGGTTGTGTGCAATTTCGTGGGCAAAGGTGAGGAACCTAGATGGTTCAACGAGCTCTATAGGTCATATCAGAGGAAAGGAACGTATATGACGAACCACAACGTGAGAGCCTGTCGTTGCTTTCCGTCACTGACATCCTTGTAGTCTTTTGGAGTTATAAGTTTTATGGCTATTCACTGAGTGGACTGTGGGGTCATACTCACGCCATTTCTCGAAGTATTGAAGGTTGAGGTATATGGTTCCTTTGTGATTGAATGCTATGCACCCAGCGGCAGTATGATAGAATATACAATATGACTTAGTGGAGAGACCGTAAACCATGGCAACGTGTTGGATGATGTCCAAAAAGCAACTGAGCGGATTTGGCACCCAAGTACTATTTGCATTAACGTTAGGAAAATCTATTGGACGCTTAGTATGCGAATACACTGTCGAATGGTGGGTACCTTGAGCAACATAGACTGCCACATCCCGCACTCGGCCTAACCATCCCATAAGCAGGAAAAACGAGACGAAAAGTTGAGAGCTCACTCAGAAACCTTAAGTCGTCGACCAATGCAGAAACACCACAGTAGCTGTTTGGGAATTTGTCCACCTTCAGATCGATTTGACGAAGTGGCATGTTCTGTCCGGATTCACAAGCTTGGATCGCCGCCCCGATGGTCGACTCTGTTCAGCCTGTGAGTAAACATTGGCTAGAATTTATTGTCGCCCACCAATATGCTGTTGATGCATTACCAGACTGGAAGGTGCGTAATTGATGCATCAGTACACTCATAGGGGACAAAACTTACTCTGGAGACTGGCGAACTATCGGAGTCAAAGTTCCAGAGAGGGTCTTGTGCACTTCGCAAGACGTTTCTCCCTTACCCTTGGCAATCTGTGCACTCGGTTGAAAGGGGAACGGCGCAGGAGATGCAGTGCGTGAGCGAGATGTATGTTCAGTACCTCCAAGCAAGCAAGACTGGTTTGTGGTGGATTCGGACTGCATGTGTGCACTTGTGGAATCCAGGTCCGCTTCTGTCGTGGAGACCTGTCCCGTCGAATCATTCACAGGGAACCTAGCTCGAGCCATTTGAGTGGAAGAGTCTGCTGGGCGAGGTAGCCTCCAGTCGTTAAGATGTTGCCAATCGACTACGTGTTATAGGATATGTTAGTTTTGCATTGGTTTCCAGTGGTTCAAACAGATCGAACCGACCCTTGTACCCTCTTCCCTCCAACACATCGAGATTCGCGGAAAGACAAGTCGTAAGGAATTCGACGTCAGCAGGGTTTTCAGTACCGATAAATGACCTGCATAGGGACACTGCAAGGCTTTTTGCATCCTTCAGTTCTGAATGGCCGAAAGAAATGGACTACAAAGACACTTACTCATGTATGTCTTGATTCACATGGGAAGTTAGCCACAGCTGAATTGTGTTTTGTTCGTAGATCGTGATCGCAGAAACAGTTCGCTCTTTGGTACTAGTTGTGTTCTTTGCAACCGTAAGAATTTTAGAGACGGATAGCTTCTGCCAGATCTTAACAGTGAGAGAATTGGCACCAGAAAACCGTGCAGCCGGAGTTTCAGGCTTGGGACGCGGATAGTTGCAAAGGAACATGGGTAGCCTTTTTAGAACCAAGTCTCTATACTCATCGCACATCCCTCGATCTTCTATTTCACCGAATGGGCTGGGTTGCTCTCGAATAGCTGTGGTCAGGGGCTGGCACCCAAGTAACATATAAAAATCTTCACACTTTGTTAGTGATGTGTTCGAAGAAAAGAAAAAGCATCGTCACCTTCAAGTTCACGAGGCATATTTCGAGGTGCGGCAACAATTGAGTCGGCGAAAAGAAGGAAGGTTTGTTCATCATTAACGATAACAATCTCTCTGGGTTTCTTCAGCACGTAAGAAGCCCCTTCGGATTTCTTTATTATCCCGAGTAAGACAGGTCGAGTCTTCATATTTTCTATGATCGCATTGGAAGCACTAGGGTTCTCGGAAGCAAGGAGATGGAGCTCTCGCAAGAATCTGGTAGAGTCCTTCTCAACACCTAGTTGTTTAGATGCACCTAATATGCTTACTGTATATGACCTCCAGTGAGTTTGTAGAACTCATTGGGATCGCTGATCAGCTTTTGCGCGACGTCTTCTTTAGTAGGCGCATACTTCGCGCCACAAGCACGTAAAAATTTCTGCCCAGCGGTTCCGAAGTCGACGAAGTGAAATAGCTTTGGGTACAAGTCGTGTCCCGCGCTCTGTCCCAAGTAGCACTCGACAGGAGTCAGCATCATTTTCTCGCCTTCGCGAGTGAAAACAGGGACTATTCTCAACCCGCCAATGAGGCAGAGCTCGTCTTCCTTGAATTCTGGAGTAGCGTCAAGATCTCTAAACAATCCAATGCAAATGATATCGCGTACTCGAAACATGGTCAAATAAAATTGAGAACCACCGGCGAGCAGTGTCTTCAGTGGAAGATGGATCTTCTGCGAACTGTTTCAACTGTTGAAGAATCAAAGAAGGTGGTGGATGACGCCGTATTCCTAGACTCTCGACTGCACCGTCTTCGTATCCGACGGGCAGTACGACGGGAAACCCGAATTCTTTCCACTTTTTGTCGAGGAATACCTGAAACGAAGCCCCGATTAAATTCGCCCAGAGGTGATCTACTCCACGTACCTCTCCTAGTTTTCCCCGGCCAGAGCCATCCCTACTCACCATCGGCACAAAGGCAGTATCTTGAAAGTTCTCGAAGGTGCAATTCGAGTATTTCTTTTGAAGGTTGTCGCACAAGTATCCGAAGGCAAATTCCCCGACTTCGGCGTCCTGTGACAGCTTGATGATCTCCTCCAGCGGTGGGAAGCGATTTAAGTCAAGACGATAAAGCAATTCGACCTCTAAGCGAAGCTCCAGCTGCGTTTCAACTTTCAGGCCTCATGCGAGGGACATACCTTTACGGGGCGAATCCGCGTGCCATTCCAAACTCCCGCCCCAGTCAATGAGAGGCAAACCGAGTTTCTGGAAGATTTTTGTTGGTGGGTAGAGTTGGTTGGCTCGAAAGCTCGTTTCGCCATCATCCTCACTGTTGCCCTTCTTGGCGAAAATGAAAGCCGACTTCAGCTGCTCGACGTCTGAATCGCTGAGGATAGTGAACGTGCGGACGAGATAGTCGATTAGTGCAGATGTTTTCCACTTCTCCCTGACAATGTGGGTTTAGCAAAGGTATGAAGAAAGATATGCAATGGTTTACTGTTTCAAAACGAGGTCGATAGGTGGGGTTTTTTTTACTCCTAGAAAGATAAGGAATTCTTCCATCTCGACACCGATTTTACGTCCCGAAGAGAGCTGGACCATTGCGAGATCATTGAATTTGGTGATGTTCGAGTTGGGAAGATATGATTCCTTTGGAATATATAGGCCACGCGTTGTCGGAATACACTTCTCAGTTTTGAATACATCCACGGCTTGTTTGAGCGAATCACCCCCAGAGGACCATGCAGAAGAAACGCAGTGTAAGACACGTTCAGCCCAATCGGGAGATTTAGTAAAGTCGTATTTTCCCTTGTCGTCTGATCTGATAGAAGAGACGTAATGTATCCAGTCAACGACGGTGAACTCTTTCCATCCGAACTTCTGGAAATCCACAGGAACAAATGATTGACCGATTTGGTGAGGTAATACCGAACGGGGGAGCGGTCCATTCAGCGGGATATGACAAGTCCCATCTTTTCTGGGAATAATAAAGCGTATGGACGAGAGTGGGTGTTTGGTCTTGTTTGCGTCGCCGCCGTCGCGGAAATGAGCCACTTTTAACAGATCACCTGTTCCCATGCCCCCCCGGGCCCATTCGCGGAGTATCCACCGGAGGCAGGCAACGAGCTCTCCTTTCGAACAATCAAGAGCGTGTTTTTGCAGATCATTTTTGACATCCGAGAGCTCTATGTGTTGTATTTCCTGCTGCTGTCCCTTGACGAAATCCGCTGCTAGATTATCGAAATCTGATGAAAGCATCGGCACGTCCTTCAAGAACTTCTCGCAGAGATTGTCATGTCGTCTGATGTCTGAGACTTGCCGTACGCCAACGGAAGAGAGAAGCCTCAGTGGGGATGTAGAACATGTGTGGAATGATACGTGTAGCTTCTCTGCAACCTTTGGTGAGGGAGTGGATGGGCGAATGGAAAAAAAACTTTAGAACATAGATGAAGCGCTCGTGCAGCGGTCTGAAATTGGGGTTTTTAGAAGCTTCCGACTCGTTAAGCTCGATCCATGTGGTTTGAATATCGGAGAGCTCCGACTCATAGACGACACGGGATAAGAAGCTCCCCAGATACAATAATGAGTTATTCCAGACTAAGCAAGTCATGGTGGTTCAGTATTTATATGCCTGGAAAGAACCGAGGTACATACTAGCAACGTTCTTGTCACTAGCGTCTCAAATGAGTACCTCAAATTAACGAGGCCGCATTCAGATAAAGAAGGACTTACACTAAATCTATCGATTCACGCTCAACGGTGGGAATAAACTGCGATTCCATGTGGCCGCCAATACCTGTCGTTTGACGAGTGGAATGACCCTGGAAAAGCGAGTCAACAAACCCAGCAAACAGCGAGGATGACCCACTAACAATGAAAATCTTGGAATACTGTGCACTAGCTTGGGATCAGTCGAGTATTCAATGTTCGTACAACGATCACATACTCATCCAAATCGGCACGAAGCTCTCGAAATATAATATTGTATTCTGTAGCATCCGCGGAGCTTTGATCGTATTCATATTTTCCGGTCTTGGTGTACGATAGTTCATTCATAGACGCTAACATCAAAGAGAAACAAAAGAACCTACATATATCAGGCTATACTTGACTTGAGGAGCTCGATCCTTAAATGTGCACTGAAACAGTTCTTCCTTGAGTTTACGACCCATCTCAACGCCAGCCTCGATGCTGAATATACTTAGACCTAGTTTGGAGGACACGTTTGGCCGCTTATCAGGGTCTGGAAAGTATTCGATAGTGAATTCTGGACCAATTGTACCATGACTATGGTCAGAAAAAAAGTATCTTACAACTGAACAATACTCACGATGACGTTGAAGTCTAAGTGGTTCCAGAAACGTCATGTCCGAAGGGCTAACTGGCTTCATTTCAATAAGAGGTTTATCGTCGTCAACTTTCTCTTTAGACTTCAAGCTGATGCGGCCGATGGAATCTTTATTTAGAAAAACCTCGACATTCTTCAGGTGTGTCATGAAAGTGATCGACGTCGCAAGAAATCGAAACAAATCATTCTTTTCCGGTATTTCAGGATTCTTCAGTGGCATATGGATTATTGCGCCCTTGTCAGGCGTATGGTGTTTGCTCAAGGAGTAGCGCAACTATCTTTGGATTGAGCACATAGTCGGTGGAAGTCAGTAAGACCTTACTGGTCCGGCGTCACCCTCCCAGTGAAACTCCATCTTGCGCCCTTCGAATCCATCCAATGCCAAATTCATGCCGAAGGACAAACAAGACGTACCACCAGACAATATGACAGGTTGATCGGTCAAGGAAAATATACTATAGAATCCTGAAATAATATATGATTCAGCCACTATATGCTGTGCGTATTCGACATACCGACACCAAATGCGCCAACCTTCCCTGAGTCCGGATTACCGTTGGCTGGATATGTCAGGTTGAATGAAAGTCTATACTTTGAGAACTAGATGACTCACCGATTTCCGTGAGTCGGTCCCAATCTTTTTCTGAGAATGGATTGCCAGTGTTCTCGACGATGCATTTTGCAATCTCGAGAAAAAGTCAGTTAGATGCACATGTAATACGCATACGCATCCTCTCACGTCAGAATTCGTCTCAAAACGAATGGTAACCTTGCCAGATCCTGCATCATCAGAGTTCTGGAGGAATTCTCTGAACACTGTCCAGATGGAGAGGAAGTGAAACAATGAGATTATTCAACAAAGCGGGCAGCGATGATGGTTACCAGCAAAGTCGTACGAGTAGCGAGAGAGGATTTTGCGGACCAATGCACGCTGGTTAACTCGAACTTCTCCCTCCCAATTTTTATTGATCTCAGACTGGTTCTAGAAGAGGTGTTTGAAAGACTTTCATCAAGCATCAATCAGACGTACTCTTGCTTTTGGTTGCTTGAGGGTCGTCATTATTCTGCTCGTTCACAGTCGCAGTGAGATGATATCGGCGATAGTTGGCTGAAGAAACGTCTCGAGTGAGATGGTACTTGTTGCGTTCTGGATGATGGTTCGCGATTTGCTGTGGTGCGTCGTTTCGCAGAAGTAATCGTTGTGACTTTCGAAGTCACAATAATATAACTGTCGGGTCGTCGATCGAGCGATCGATGGTTAGTTAGGATCCTGGACACGACTCCGGCACTTCAAGTGCTTGGCGGCTAGATTTGGAATTGCTTCACTCAGCAAACAATCTTCTCGCCCGAACATGGATCCGGGGGCGATTCGGATGGTCCAGGATGGAAAATATTGATCGAACTTGCACCGACTCTGGCGCAACCCAATTCGAGCCTCGGCCAATTGTAAACTGATCAATCGATAAGAAGTCCAGACCAAGTTAGACCAACTTGAGATCGTGCTTCCGAATATCGTACACATCTTTAGCCTCGTGGCTACCCTCGTTGCCAGCCGGCTCGCCGTGATCACAGATCTCCGAACAACGAGTCGACGAATCAACACATTGACAGTCATCATCTCTCCTCCATTCAAGGTTTACCCTGGTCCCTGGTCGTTGTGGGCGTACCTTACGAAAAAGCAACGCACCGATAGACTGGTGGGCACATACTGGCAGCGGCAACAACAGTAAATCGTGACGGCAATCAATCAGATTCGTCATATCTTTAGGTAAAGCAACCATTCAGTGTAATATCATACATACACCCGAGGATTGTGGTCGGGCGCAAACATACGTTCCGTGCATTTCAATCGCTGTGAACAATCGGGAGGGTAGGTGCAATGAAAAATGTTGAGGTGATGGTGTGTAAGGAAAAGGCCCGAGAATGGGTGAAAGCCCATGGGGCTTTCCAGCTCGGCGAGGAAGCGCAGACGGTGTGGAAAACTGAGGGTTGGAAAAAAGAGGATATTCGAACCACATAACCGGAACTTACCAGCAGACCCCTTCGCCTAGCATTCGTGTTTTTCCTCCAATATTTGGGCGTCGCTCCATGCGCTGGGAGGTGAGGGAGGCGGTGGGCCAGGAGGGTGTGAAGCAGTCTCTGGCCCGGGCCTGCAAGGGTGGGTGGGAACACCTCGCAAGTGCGCATACGAAGTAATCGGGACCGCGCTCTGCAGCTCAGGGGAGTGAGCTGCGAGGAGCCGAAATGGAAAATGGAGGCAGGACGTGGACTCGGAGGGCGGTACGCGAAGAACCTTGCACTCCGCTCGTGCGTCGCTACACTACTGTAAGACTAGGGTCTGACTTGAGACCGGTGGTGGCATTGAAGGAGAAAATTCCGACTAACGCGCGGTTGTTAATATTGTACTGCCAGTCGACATTGGTTGTGAAGGGAAGAAGCTGTCGCACCGGAGATTGAGACAAAGAACTGTCAGTGCCGTGACCTCGATTACATACGCATCTGAAGACACATGGCAAGAACTCGTTGCCTCAGGCTGGACAAAACTTCTGCTTTCCCCACTTCGATAAACAGTTCAACTCACTCTATAGGCGACACTCCAAATGGATACTATCACCCAACAAGGCGTGTATGCAACTTACCTGCGGCAGAATCTTGGGTACCCTCTGTGCTCTCCCAATCCAAGGAGTGAGAATGACGAGGGTCTTGGGATTGGTGATGTTGGGTACATTGACGAGTATGGTCAATTCGTGGTCGTCTGCAACATATGTTGCAATCCACCTCCTAAAGGTCCTCAGTACACGGCTATTTTACTTGATTCAGAAGAGCCTGAGCGCCTGATCGAGAAAACATCTATCCCAAAATACGAAATCTTCCATGGCGTCCTGCCGGATGAGGATAAAAAGAGGTACTTTTTGTAGGAGTTGGTTTTAAACGGTCGAATTCTGATCTCGTATGCATCTCCTAGTGGCGTTTACAAATTCACCACACAATCCGATGCAGGCGCCATACTCATCCTCCCATCAGGTGCAACACGCTACGAACTTCGGAACCGAGAGAAATTAGATGAGTTTCAGAATCTTGCCATCAACCATGCACTTCTTTGGTGTGACTCTGTTCGCAAGAACAAGGACACCCTCATCGATTTCAATGACTCACTCTACCTGATCACTGGGCTGTATAAAACAAAGTCATGGGCTTTGGGCACCTTCCATGGAAGCAAGGGTGATACTAGAGTAATCAAATTGGCAGAGAACTCGGTTGAAAGCGATCATAACGCATACGAATGGCACACCCAGGTTCCCATGAATCCCAAATCTTGTGTCAGGAATAACGAGTATGAAAACCAAACCGTCCTTATCAAAGGTTTCAAGATGACGGTTAGAAAGGCAGTGGTTGTTTTCGAGCCGGTGGATAGATGGCGAAGTGCTCTAATCTCAAACATTTATTTCGTTCTTGCGTGTCTGGCGTATCCATTAGGTCTATATGCATATTTTAAGTGGTTACCACGTATCAGTAAGACCTTTCATCATTTCGTAGGGTGTTCAGCTGACCTGATTTAACTTAGGAATCGGGCACTACCCAGAGCTATCTCGGGTCCCGGCGCTATCTCAGGTCTGCACAATTTTCCGACTCACCATTTGTATCGACTAAATTATTGCTATGTAGCCCTCCCATTATCTCGACCTCATCAACGATCACCTATTACAAAAGGTTTGCACTGCGTACTGAGGATACCAAACGACACCGATCCTTTTCGTTAGAATCCAGGAGCAAAGGTAGCCATTTCTCACGATGATGTTTGGATCAATATGTTGGAAAAGGTATGTAGCATCACGTGTCTTCGGAGTTCGAACACTGACCATCCGCCTAGTCGGAGTCGAAGGTAGTAGAGCAACGTGAACTCTTCAAGTATGTAGATACAGCGTGTATCTACGCACCTGGTAATGACGGCGGCAAGTATCCCATTATCATTTCTGTGCCTGTTCTTACTCAATTTTCTAGAAGTTGTTTATCTGCGCAACCAATTGTAGGTTTTCTCTTGCTGAGGTTCGACGTGCTAACGGGCTGTATTGCAGCGTGAACACTGACAATGCAGGTTCGGAATTAGAACCCCCAACTTCGCCACCTCCTCCTGCAACCCGGAATTCGCATATTGTTATTACACGTATGAGTCTTGTTGTCGTTCTTTCAGAAAGGTAACAGCTATCCTACAGATATACGTGTTGAAAATGTTGCTATCAACCTTGGTTGTGTTCCTGTTGGATTCTTTGTTCGCGTTGATGTCGTTGGTGGCAAGTCCACCAGCACCGAAAATAAACCTGCACGGGTTTATGATCCCGTTATCCAATGGGACGACCGGATCTACCTGTGCGGCACCATCGACTTGTCTTCCTAGATTATTGATTTAATGAGACTTCACTGGCAGGCCATCTGATCCGTCCACTCAAGTTCGGCTGGTCATTTTTGCATCGTTCGAATTCTCCCCTATGTTGGGAAGAGGGGAGCCCCTGGGCGCATTGGAGATACGCATATGTGACTTACTCGACCGGACTAGTAACTGTAAGTATTGAATTTTTTGTATTCATTCTGCGGGTAACTGAGTACCCACCTAGTGTTCACGTCATCGGAGATAAAGGACCCCGCATCACCTTCCTTATCAATCCTAATTTCCGTGCAACGATGGTACTGTGACTATCGGATATCAGATATTGTGGACGGTAGCGTAAGTGAAATATTGTTGGCTACCATTTTTTTTCTGAAGAACCTTTTCTTCATGAGGACAGCAAGAGAGTTTAGTGCCTCTAGAAGTCCTAGATGAAACGAACGAGGGGCAGCATTGCCTCCTTCGCTACTACAAAAGCCATAGCGAAGAAGACCTCAAACTTTCTGTTGAACATTTTGAGAAAGCTGAACAGGACCGCCGCGTAGAATATCCATATCAGGCCGCTGCCCTATCCAACCTAGCGAAAGTGCAATTTCTTACTGATCATTTTCATGGCACCCACGACAATCGCGAGAAATCTATCTCAAATTTACGACGGTCACTTGAGTTGCGCAGTGCCATCGATCATCCCGATCGGCCCATGACGTTGTTATATCTATCCCAAGCTCTTTTGTATTATGGCACATGCGGGCAGGAGACATCCACCTCAGACGAAGTACACGAACGCCTTAAAGAACTCACGGACCTCCGCCCCAGCCGTGGCACCTATGAACATAATTCTGCGGTACTACTTTTGCAGAGTCACGAATGTGGCCAACTTGCAGACTCCAATGGCATCAAGCTCGAGAAGTTGATCTCCGAGTTGCGTAGGACTGCACAAGAACCTTCAGTTGCCCACTTCGACAAGGCTATCAGATTCAGCAACCTCGGTCTCGCGTTGCAGAGACGCTTTCAGCTATGCCCCAACGCCAGTCAGGCTGCGGCTGATATTGATGAAGCCGTCGAGTGCTTCCAAATGGCTGTGCAGATGACCCCGGACCACCACCCGGACAAGCCCTGCTATCTGGATAACCTCGGCAATGCTCGTGTGCATCGTTATCAGCAGCAGCAGTACGCGGTGCCCATAACTTCCAAGCAACCATTGTAGGTTTCGAGGACATTGTATCGTGGACATTGGCATCCTAACGGTCTCTCTTACAGGTAAATCCGGATTGACAGTGCTCTGAGATGTCTTGTTTCTCAACGCGTTTTTGGTGGACTGTGGCCGAGAGAGTTCGAGTTCTGAAGATGTATAAAGATAGTTGATTACCTGTGGTTCTACTATGTCAACATTCGCATCTACCGCTTTGTATTTATTGTATCCGGATGGTACTTGTAATCTTGGAAAGCCTCTTCACCCGTCATCTGAACCTGGAACGTATGTGGTAGACCATCATACTACTAGGGCCGTGATCGCATGATCGCCGAGATTCATTGGTCATATTTTGAAAGCAGCACTCATCAGATCGCTTTCGCCCAGCTCCCAGTCGGACGCGGAAAGTTGCCAGTGCCGTGTCAGCGAATGCGGTGAGCGAAGAAGAGAAATATTGGTTACATTATGGTGAGTAAAGGCTGGTCAGCAAGACTACGAGCAAAACATGAGTCGTTTGGGAATGGCCAAGATGTCCAAACCTCGTGTCATCCAGAAACGATGAGGCGCACGATAACGGACCGCGAATCCACAAAGGGATGATAATGAGTATCCGAGGTCCGTCTTCTCGCGCGGAACGTCTCGGACCACGATGAGGGATCAGCTGCACGATAATCGGGTTCAGGGTTTGACCTCGTTGCAAATTTGTGATAAATGGAGACAATGCCGCACACAATTTGCAACTAGGAAGGTTCAGCTCGCACGACTCCGAGATAACGTTGATGCGACAACCCTGGGCTCAGGGCTCCAGGAGATCAGAGTCTGGGGGCCAGTATTCAAAAGGACGTTCTGTCTTTTCTCAGCATCATCCCGATCGTTTTATCGAAATTTCATAATCCAAGGCATCTTGCTGCCCCGTTCATAAATTGATTTTCTGGATCTTCCAGTGGTACGCATAAAGCAAGTATCACATCATATTCGTTTTACGTGACGCTCCTGCTAGATTGTCCCTGGTCGATGATCCAAGACTTTGTTAATAACTCATTGATAGGCAACCTCACACATTCCCTCCTCCGCGCCGATGGATTTTACCTACACATCGTTACCACTGGCAGAGGGACGTACAGGATGGCGCCCTGTTCCTTTTGTCACCGCCATGCCCACACTCCCTTGCAAGCATTTTCCCTACCCACTCCCTCCGACCCTCTAATATGTCAGGAGTAGATAGCCCTGTATAGGGCGGCAGGGAGGGCGGCCAAGCTCCCAGTTTTATTTATTTTATTTTCGAGATTCCTGGAATTCCGCATATGCTCACACACCCTTGGCGTCTGTCTGTATGCCTACCGTTCGCGGACGGGCTTCAGGACGGGTTCTGTAACGTAAGCACGACAGCGAAATAGATCATAAAGTTTCGGGCAGTTTCGCGAGTTGTTTACGTTGGCCGAAGAAAGCCTGTTGTGCTCTTTCGACATTGGTCTAGTAAGCCTCGCTAAAGTGTGTCGGCCCGAGGCGGACACCCGGCAGGTCCGGTGAAAGGGTAGCACGAGACTGTTGACTGTCTTCTCGGCGCCCGCGATGAAGGTCTTGGACCTCTGGTTCGAGCTTGGCGCTCCTCGGACATTCAGCAGGACCTAAAATAGCGGAAAGAAAGGGTCCGCACTGGCACCGGGGGAGTCAGTTGCTAAACGCACAATATATTCTTCCCTTCTTTCCCTAAAACCAATCATCCAAAATTAAGTTCCTGACACCGTATATCACCTGGGGAGTAATCCGCTTCCTGACACAACAATGTTGTCAATGACTGTGGTATGTATAGAAATACTGTGGTATGTATAGAAATGGGGCTTTATCACAAGCGAAAGCCCGCAAAAACTCAAACAGTGTGATCAAGAATGCGAAAGCGAACAGTCGGAGCAAACAAGAACCACCGGAACGTGACGTTGAGCGCACCCTGTCAACGTGTTTTGCCTCGTTATACCGCCTCCTCTTTTCCCTCGAACATGAACGGGCTCGGAGCCCGAGTCGGATGATTCTTGTGGCTACGTATGGGAATCGTCATGTACGACGGCGAGCGTTGGTCGAAATCATTGTCGATCTTGCTCTCGGTCAGCTTGTTCACGTGGATCTGCAGCGTTCGCCTTCGCTCCGCGCTATCGCCGTTCTGCGAGGCCGTATATCCGAGCGGTATGCTGGTCTCCGTCCGCGATGTCGTCGAGTGTTTGCAGATCCCAACGCGGATGATGACCATGTAGAACGTGATGGAGATGATGGGCGGGACCTGCCAGGAGCGATTACATGTCAGCGGGACTCGTCACATGTAGAGCGGACACGACGACTGACCATGTCTAGAATCACGAATTGACCGTTGGTTTTGCTCACGAAGCAGACAAGCCCGACCAAAACAACCAAGGAATAGATCATGCCCGCGTCCAGGATGATGTGTAGAATGTGTCGCAATTGGGACTGTCTGTGGACACGCGACCTTCGGGCTTTGTGGTCGATATACCAGATACGAATAGCCAGCAGAACTGGTGTTCGGGGAAGATGAAAATAAGTTCAGAATCCTTCCTCGGGATTCGCCGAATGGTACGTACAAGTGGCGAATAGATTGGTTGTCAACGCCATCGCCCAGAAAGCTGTGATCCATTGCCAGAGCATTCCATTGAAGAACGCGGCGGACTGCGTTGCCAAATACGGGCTGGCGATTCCGGTCACTTCAGTAAATCTCGTCAATGATTTCGTCTGGAAACACGAGTTTTGATATACCAATGAGACCACACCAGAGTAGCACAGGCAAAATCATAACAAGCTTGGATTGCCATACGGCATAACAGCGGTAAATCTGCGCAAAATTCAAACCGTCAAAAACTGATCGCCTCGGCAGAGATGAGGCTTACCACAACGCCATCTGCAATCAGCGTCTGTGCGGTGTACACAAATGCCGTGGCCACAAACGTCCATTGCGAAGGGTCCGAGAAGAACCCAATGGGTCCCCCTGGATGGGTATCCCGGAACAATATCAAACCGGACATGACCCTTATGATGTGGATCACGAGATGCTGTATACGCACAAGTTGTCAGCCTCTGCCCGATACTTGTCCAGGAAAAAAGCGGAATGAACACGCACCGTTGTACTAAGCAACAACAACGCACATGCTATCGTGACCATTGTATAGTTGACACGACTAGTGGCCCGCTGAACGAACAGAACCCATATGGTTCCTCCGAACATCAATAGTGAGAAACCTGGTGCCAAAATGGTTCAATACGCCGTGCTTGTGATCGATCTATCGGCCTTGCCATAGAGAATAGATTCCAGTAGCACTGATAGCAGCTCTGCTTTGTCCAAAGGTATCCCGCCGTTCGCCATTTTGAAGAAGTGTACCGAGATGACCGGGAATGAGAGGACCACGAGTGAGGGGGAGATGGGGAAGGAAAGAGGTGACCGAAGAAAGGCGAGGAAAGGCGAGGGAGCGTAGTACCTGTTCAAACATACACGGTCCCCCAAATTTTGTATCCACGCGTTGAACGATCCATGGGACACCCGTTGAGCCTGGTCTGGGAAAGGCGGTTGATATCTACAACCACGATGACAGAAGCGTTCCAAATTAATCAGTCGTCAAGTTGCTGCAACAGTGTGGTAAGAAGACAGAGCATTTAGCATTCAATCGAATAACTTCCGGGAAAACTTGAATGGACAAATGTCTACAGCGTGCTTCAATCTTGCTCACCACTCACAGAAATAAATAAAGTGGTGAGCGTGAGGAGCAAGTCGTGACATGACGTGAGAGATGATGCCGTCACTGGATGAAATGGACTTCGGTCTGACTTCAACCCGCGGCTGCATTTTGTGAGCCTCTCTTTCACCAAGTACACACTGCAAATGAAATCTGACTGATAGCCGCCTGTGACAATGCCATAGTAAAGAAATTCACGTCTGGAACTGTCGCCAGGTTGAGGCCCTCGGAGGCGAACACCGTTGCCACGCACACCTGCGTGAGATGACAGGAACCCGTTCACGTGGCTCCAATCCTTTTATACTGTCTTCAAGCTGGAGATCGAGGACACACGTTTTTCCTGCATCAAATTCCTCTGATCTCTACTAGAATTCACTTGCGTTCGCGGGAGTGGAAGTGCCACCTCACCTCATGCTCGGTGCGTGAGCTGAATCGTTCATTGGCCCTTCACTGAGGCCTCGGTGATCACATTAGTTCAAACCCATCGGCTCCGGCTTCTGATGATGGACCCTCTCGTTCTGCTTTCCCCGGCTGCCGCAATCGGTGGACACGCTTTTCCATCTTTCGTCACTTCTTTCGTTCATTCCGCTGTTTCCTGGTCCGTCCCACTTTCCCCAGTACTGAGTATACTCATACGTGACCCTGCGACCTCCACAACACTTTTATGCCACTTCAATTCCTTCCACGTTCCCCAGCTCTACTTCCGACCCTCGCAGCTTGGCAGCGCTGCCACTCGGAGCGGAGTACTCATTTGCGGGACGGACCATCCAGGTCTCTCAGTGTGGTCACTGTAGCACGCGGACCGAGATGGGTTATCAACCATCTTTTTTTGTCGGTTGCCGTCATTTTTTTTGCAGGTCCGGGATGCCAAATGGCACTAAGGCAGGCACGCCAGTCCACTGAAAGTCACCTCTTCTCCACTGAAAGCTCTGCCTACTGTCTCAACGATTTCTCCGGTACACCATCATATTCCCGAGGCATTACTCTGCCCTTCTGGAATTGGGCTCAACAATCGAATTGCCTGTGATAACTTTCGCACTGCACCGGTGGAGCGTGACGATCGTGCGTCTATTTTTTGTCAGCTTCCACCTGATTCCTTCGTTCTCCCGCGCGTGAATTTTTGTTTTGTCGTTTCCGACCACGAAGTGCAGACGAGGTATGTATTTACATTTGTCTTGATAGCTATCTCAACGAGCTCCAGGGAATCGAGCACATAGTGTGACCTGTTATCGCTGGGCAGACCTTCGTATACAGGAACAGAACCAATCGGGAGGATCGACGCGTATCCCAAGCGTCTTTCTAACACGTTGGCTTTTCGATCCCAGGTACGCCCCGTCTGCCTCCTTGGCGCTTTATCTCCCTCCCTTTGTCCATCCCACTCAATCTCCCGAACTCACAAAGTGCCTTTCTGATATGGGATCTCAATAGCAGCACTGACCCGGATCGTCAAGACAGGCTTCTAATGGTCCAAGAGGCAGATAGGCGGACAAAATCAGGGCGCGATGTCCCAAGCGTTTTACTTGCTTGTTGGGCGTGGGGCAAGCTCGGAAGAAAAGGTGAGTACTTGGAATGACACTGTATAGATTGGGTGAGTTTTCTTTCTTGCTTTAAGTAGTGAGTCGTGTACGTGAAAAAAAGCATTTTTACCATCGAGGAAGCCCTCAGGAGCCCCACGCGTGCAGAACTTGGCCTCGAAGGCTGAATGACGTCGTCCTCCTGGTACCGTTTGATGTTCTTATCCAATACTCACTTAAACGTTTGGTAAAGATGTTGACAGAAAAGCTTGATAAAGTTCAGTAGGTGCATGCAGTCGCCGTCCTGGGTTCAGTTTGCTTATATGCGTTCTAGTACTTCGTGTCTCACCTTTTCTGGTGATAAACCCTACCACTTCGCAGTTCCAATCATAACTCTCCTCCGCAGTCTGGATGTAGGCACTGCACTTCAATGTGTGTAGTAAAGCAGGCCAGCACTAGTACACAGAATCATGCAGCTTGGCTCGGCGCGCGCTGCCAGGCAGAGGCATCGCGGTTTACCGACCCTGGACTAGTCACAGGGCCTTTTACGCTCTTGTGGCGTCGTCCTAGGACCGGTGGATACATCCTATCCCGTGATGCGTTTGTTGAACGCCTTTATCTTTTCTTTTCTTGCCTGGATCCAATATATTTACCGATTCGGATGTCACATTCGGACGCCTTTCCACCGATCGCATATATACCACCTTAATCAGACACTACCCGATTCTCGTGGTGTCACTTGAGATCAGTGCGTTTGACATGCCAATGACACAGATACGTCGCAAATGCGCAAGGCCTCGTCGATGTTGCTGCTTCAACATGGATTCTTGGAACTTGAAACAGTGGCGATGACTAATCCGAAATGGAGGGTCTGTGCGTAGGCACAACCCAGCGGCAGCGGCCAAGGAGGCTTCTCCACCTCGGACTCAATATAGAATGGGGTAGGCCCCTGCCATGCGTGTTCTGGATCCGAGTTTCTGCGCACAGACCCAGGGCCTCTCAGTCGCCCATAAAAAAATCTCGTCACCCAAACGTCCACCCAACACCCCCCCACCTTCTTAACTTTCTTCGCATCCATCCTACTGCACCATGGCTGAAACGTCGATAGAAACTGGCGCTAACGCACCCCGTCGATCATCCCGGATCTCAACGCAAGCGAGGCCTGAGGCGCCTGTGAAAAGGGGGCGAAAGGGAGCCTCGTCCGCTACCGCCAACGGCGCTGCCAAGGGGTCCACGCGAAAGCGGCCCTTGAAAGAGGGCCAAGAAGAAGACGTTGACGCTGAACGAGAGCAGGACGCAAAAAAGGTCTGTTTATGTGTCCAACGCGTGCGTCGATTCGAGGTCGTTGATGTCTCTCGCCATTTTCTTTTTTCTTTGTCCGAAAAAATCGATTTTATATTATACAATGAATGGATAGGCAAAGTCTTCTGCGATGGAGGCGCAAGCTGAAGAGCACTCCGCGAATGCGGAGTCTTCCGCTGCGCCCAAGGACATCGATCTCGGAGAGATCCTTCCATCGCTCGTTATACAGAACGAACAGGGCGAGGACGTCGATACGGCATCGTTGACCGCAGATAAAGGCGTCGTCCTCTTCCTTGTCCCCAAAGCCGATACGCGTGAGCATCTCGTTCGCGCCTTCAATGATGCACGGATGTGCTGACGTCTCCTGTGCAATGCGATGATTCGCGGGGTAACATCTGGGTGTGCAGCCGGCTGCACTACGCAGGCATGCGGTTTCAGGGATGTCTGGCAAGAATTCGGGGCGCTCAACTACGACGTTTACTGCCTCAGCGCAGATTCCCCGGTCGCACAAACAAAATGGCAGACAAAGAAACAACTGCCATATCAGCTGTTATCGGATCCTCAGAGGAGGCTCATAGGCGTGCTCGGCGCCGCTGATGGTAACAGGACCAAGCGAAGTCACTTCGTGATCGAGAAGGGGGGCAAGCTGCTCGATAAGAAGATGCCTGTCAAACCTGTGGATAGGTACGTGACTTCGATCGTTCCGTTTCCGTTTCAATTGCTGATTTCTCTCGATGATGCAGCCCGCGATTAGCACTCGAGTTTATCAAAGGACTTGGAAATTGAGGTTGTGTGCGTGATATGATGTTCATGACGTATTTCAGCTTATATAGTATGTTGCATCTTGTACTGATCATGAGGCTTGGCAATTCGACACGTTCTTGTGGCTCGCCTGTCAAAGTTTGTGTGTCTTTGTGTGTCCCTACACACCTTGTCATTCAAACTATTACTAGCCCACATGATAGTGATAGAGTTCAGTAAGTAAGTGTCGTGCAGTCACCATTCCAGTGTGTTCATAATTCTTATTTTAGGACTTGCTGTGGCCGCATAATGAACACTAGTGATCAGTGGCGTAATCAGGCTGTGTTGGGTGTACCTGATTGCACGGGTGCCTTGCACCTCCCATTTTCGTTGGTAAATCTCACCATTTCCCCACCGTATCTCGTTCCTGTGCACATCTCCCTCTAGTTTTGATCATGGCTGAAGATGATTTCGCTCGCACTCCTCCCATGCAGCTACCTCATGGTACCCGGAAGCGAAGGAGAAGCTTCGAAAACCAATGCGAGTCGAGGGTTAGGGGTGAAGTAGAGCGTATGCTGATTACGCGTAAGTTCTATGCCGTGAGATTGAGCGTTCTTTGATGTCAGCACTAGACATCCGTGCAACCAACGTTGTTTCCAGACTGAGGCGTATTCCTATTAGTTTCTACGTCTTGGTCGAGAGCGAAACAGCGTCGCAGCGGACGTCGAACAAGCTGGCGTCGGTTATCCGGGATGTGGTCGAATGGGAAGAGGAGATCGTGTTGTAAGTTAGCATTATTTTGGTGTTCTCGCTATTTGCCTGATATCACGCGAAAGACCCTTCGATCTGTTATCGAGGATATCCTTTACAGTTTTTGCGTCGTTCGAGTTGGGTCCAACGTTGGGGAGCGGAGAAATGTTATTCCAGGTCAAAATATCGCTTGGCGAGTTGCTTGAGCGCAACGGACAACTCGAATGTCAGTGATAGCAAATCCTTTACATCCATCATCTCACACCCCTTATTCTCATAGCTATCAGATCTTGGGAATCAGACAACGGGGAGACTCATTCTTTACGTTCATCTTTGGACATCAATATCAGGCGGGCTCGTGTTGAATGCGAATTCGCAAGCGCTTCTTTTGTGAGCCAATGTCGGCTCGGTCTCCTTCGCAAGCTTATGTACGTGTTAGCAGCCAGCAGAGTCAGACGAGACACGCCAACTAGGCGAGTTTACGGACGCGGGACACCGAGCGCTCGCTCGCTACCGCGAACGTGAGGAGGAACAGGATCTTAACGAATCTATCCAACACTTCCAAGATGCTGTGGAATCATGTCCGCTCAACAACCCCAATCGTGACATCGTCATATTCAACCTAGCCACCGCCAAACTGATGCAGTGCAGGGCGAACGAAGGTCCCCATGAGCTCGATGCTGCCATCGATTTGTGTCGGGACGTGCTTGATCTTCGCCCTCGTGGTCATCCACACCATTCGTTCGCGCTACTCGATCTTGGAATAACTCTTCTAGCTCGCTTTCAAAGGGGAGGCGCCGAAGCAGACGAGGAAGAGGGTAGATACCTCCTCTCTAAAGTGCTGGACGCCGTCCCGACGGATAGCTACGCATATCATGCGGCCTTGCTTGCGTTCCGCAGCGCAGCGAAGCCCGGTTTATTACAGTCGATAAGGGACTCCGGAGATATGGAGGATGACCTTGACGAAGACGAAGAAGACAAAGACGATGAAGA
Organism: Leccinum rimulosum; assembly: GCA_038091395.1. Taxonomy (NCBI): domain Eukaryota; kingdom Fungi; phylum Basidiomycota; class Agaricomycetes; order Boletales; family Boletaceae; genus Leccinum; species Leccinum rimulosum. The sequence goes on from JBBPOJ010000557.1 coordinate 22,188, forward strand.
CGAAGACGAAAAAGTTGAAAGGCTGGATGCTATCTTGCAATGGATATTCAGTCCGGACTCTAGCAGCCATAGTCTACTCGATCATCTCGGAATCCTATTCTGTATTCAGCTCGACCACCTTGTCGACTTCGCCGGTCTGGAAGAGCAAATTTCGATACTGGGGGTCGTGGTACAATCTACCTCAGACAGCCACCCGGACAAGCCTTCATGGCTGCACTACCTCAGTGTCTCGTTCTGGACTCGCTACGAGCAGCTAAAAGACCCTGACGACTTGAACAACTCGATATCGATGGAGCAAGAAGCGGTGCGGCTATCACCAGACGGCGATGAAGACAAGCCTTCATGGCTAAACACCCTTTGCAAGCTGTTCTCTGCTCGCTACGAGCTCACCGAAAACAGATCGGATTTGGATCAGGCGGTGTTGATGGCTGAGGAAGCCGCGACGCTCACACCCAGTGATCAACCAATGGACAAGGCTGGATGGCTAAACAATCTCGGCAACTCGTTGCTAACCCGCTATGAGCACTTTGGAGATGTTGCAGACCTGAACAAGTCTATATCATCGTATGAAGCAGCAGTGGGGCTTACGCCTGATGGTAATCAATACAAGCCTAGATGGTTGAATGCTCTCGGTGACTCGTTATATACTCGGTATGCAGGCTTCGGGGATCTCGGTGACTTGGAGAGGGCGATATCGAGTCACAAGGATGCATTGCAACTAGCCGGCGACGGTCATCCAAACAGATTCAAATCTCTGAACAACCTTGCCAACTCGTCGTTCGTTCGCTACAAGCGCCTCGGGAACATCGACGACCTGAGGAAGTCGATATCACTGAACGAGGAAGCATTGGAGCTCGTTAATGACCATGCGGACAAGTCCATGTTGTTAAACGGGCTAGGTCAGTCGTTGCTAGCTCGCTACGAACGTTTCGGGGGCCTCTTGAACAAGGAGAAATCCGACCTGGAGAGAGCAATAGCAGTAGGAGAGGAAGCCGTACGACTTACCCTTAAAGACGATCCAAAAAAACCCATACGACTAAACAATCTCGGTCATTCGCTGCTGACTCGATACAAGCGTTTCGGAGAGATCGACTGCCTGAAAAGGTCGATAGCGTTGCGCGAGGAGGCAGTGCGACTCACACCTGACCGTGATCCAAACAAGCCTATACAACTCAACAACCTCGGTCTCTCGTTGTCGGCTCGTTTCCAGCGCTTCGGAGATGTTGCCGACCTGGGAAAGGTGATATCGTTGCACGAGGACGCGGTGCGGCTCGCGCCCAACAATCCAGACAAGGCTCTGCTGCTAGATGGTCTCGGAAACCCGTTATTGACCCGCTACGAGCGCTTTGGAGACGTCGCTGACTTGCAGAAGTCGATCTTGGTATCGGAGGACGCAGTGCGGCTCACGCACGACGATGACCCGCACAAGCCCGCGTGGCTGAACCACCTCGGAAATGCGTTGTCGGTGCACTACGAGAGCTTCGGGGACATCAACGACCTGGAGAGGGTAATATTGGTACATGGGGATGCAGTTAGGTTCACGCCTGACGAACACGCGGACAAGCCTGTACTCGTGAACAACCTCGCCAACGCGTTCGCGGTCCGCTATGAACGCTTCGGGGAGGAGGCGAACTTGGAGAAGTCGATATCAATGCACAAGGAGGCGTTGCGGCTCGCTCCCGAGGGACATCCTTACAAGCCTGGGTGGCTGAACGACCTCGGCGTTTCGCTGTTACAGCGTTTCGATCTCACTGCAGAGGTTGCCGACTTGGACGAGTCAATATTGAAGCACGAAGAGGCGGTGCATCTCACTACTGACGATCACCCGGACAAGCCTGGATCTCTAAACAACCTCGGAAGCACTCTGTTCATTCGGTTCCAGCGCCTTGGAGGAATTAATGACCTGGAAAGATCAATAACGGTCACTGAAGAGGGAGTGGGTCTTGTTGCCAATGTGGATGGTCATCCAGACAAGCCGCTGTGTTTGTACACCCTCGCCCATTCACTCTTTACACGTTTCCAACGCTCTGGAAGTGACGCTTCAAGCCCTGATCTTCTGAAAGCTATATCATATTCCTCTCAAGCAGCCCGTTTCCCTACGAGTCCTTCCGTCGATCGTTTTCGAGCATCCCGA
>JBBPOJ010000558.1:0-24315 GCA_038091395.1 Leccinum rimulosum
ACGTAAAGCCAGCACTGGAATCAAGATATGATGTTCGGATCGAACGTAAGGCGTGCGTGCCGTTTGCCGAACATCATGTATGTACTATTGTTGTATAGAACACCAGATCGGTGGGAGTGAATCTGCAAACGGATGTTGCGGATCGAACCAAAAACAAGTAGTGAGCAAGTATACTATTCCGCAGTTCTTTGGAGCTCGGAGATCTCGGAGCCCACCTGCAGAAAGAGAAAGAGAACTATTCTTCATTTGATACAGATGGCCTTCGTTTTTTCACTATGTCATGCTGGAAGTGACCATGGAGGATTGCTTGAATGATCATACGCAAGCAAGAAGGCTTGTTCCGTTGCGAATGAGCTGCCGAACTCTTGTCCGTGACGCAGACGGCGCGCGGCGAAGTAGTGGAGAAGTTTAAATAGTATCGGCACTAAGTTCGGGAGTTCATGGGAACTTTGCAGCGGGCATTATCAATAATAACTGGAGTTAGAAGCTGATGGCGATTAGTAAAACCGAGGAAAGGCGGCGAACGGGAGTCACGATTGATTTTTTGGGGGATATGAGCGTAGTATTCTGGCCTAGTGGACGTCGTATTGATGAACCAGCTCCCCGGATCCCTCGGATTTCGACTATTTAGATGCCGACGTGTGAAACTTTCACGAACTCAAAGTAGTGGAGTGGGTAATGTCAACAGCCCCGACTGACTATTTGTTCACATGCGTTGAATCTAACGACGGAGACCCTAATAGCGTTCGCCCTGCAGAGGCAGTGGTAGTACGGCATGGGAGCATAAAGACCGCATACCTGTCCATTCTCTCACTCTTGCCAAGCCCTGCCAAGTGGGCGCGGTGGAATGCCACCAAATCGGTCACCGTGTAAGTACGCACAGACAGAGGGTTTATATTTAGACAGCCTGGTGGCTTTTTTGTGGCAATACGCCTAGCAGGCTGCAGGAGTCATGATGGCATGACTTTTGAATGGCCTAACTAGGAGGTTCTGACAATATTGTTGATGGTCGAAGGACCGGCGGTCTTGTAGTGTAGCGGTTATCACTTGGGATTCTGATATGATATCTTCCCAAAACCCAGGTTCGAGTCCTGGCATGACCTCATGTTTTTCATTTTCTTCCATCGTGCTAGAACGAGAACGTACGTTTCTCCCCACCCAAAACCCCCGTAGGAAAGTGCCTGGCAGCATCGCCGGTCCTGGAACTTCGGTTCGAACCGAACTTTGCTGAACCGACGAACGTCTGTTCAGGTTCGCGTAACGCGTTCGCGAGAGGCCGGTCCGTGAGACGAACCAGGTTTGAACACGTTCTAAACACTGTACCTTTACCTCAAATCGTTTCTTGCCGGCGGACCCTGGTCCCTGGGTGTGCGACTCGTGAGTGATTCCCGCAGATCATCCGACGAACTTCTGCCAAGAGAATTGCTTCATGCAACTTGTTGCCGTGACTACCCTTTTCAGAAAGCTTGACTCCCCAAATTCGAACCCGGTGCTGGTGGCACCTGGTCATTGACGAGGTACTTATCGATGGTTAGCAACTCGCCCAGCGCTTTCGAAATATAGATAAGTATCGCGAAGATAATTACAACGCGACACGACGACGACACGAGCTACGTACTACGCATACCAGCACCACGACATGACGACGTGTCGACGAAACGATACGACTGTCTGCCAGCGAAATGGCACCGACGACACCGCGACCCTTCTCCACCTCATCTCCCTATCTGTATTGAGGACGGCGTCCAGCGACCGCCGCGCGCTCTCGTTCTGTCGAAAGCGCACGACGGTCACTACACGTCGTCGCCCTCGTTCTCTCGCCCCTCTCTTCTCGTCGACTCTCTCCCTCTCCCTTGCCCACGGAAGCGATGACGGCACAATGGTATGCCACCACCACCATGACGCGTCAATAATAACAACAGACTTCGGACGACAACAACGAGCCAGCAACAACAACGACTAGACGCCAACAACACGATGACGAGATGACGAGATGACGACAATGAGACGACAACGACAACGAGAAAATGACAATGACAACGAGATGACACCGCGCTGCTGACGGCGACGACAAGATGGCACAGTGCCAGTGCGCGCCCCCAGGATATGGGACGATGGACGCGACGACGGCCCGACGGCATACCAGCGTGCCCCGACTCAGACATGACGACACGGCATGCAGGCAGCACCACGATCACCCTTGGGTTGCCCTCACCCTCGCCCTCGCCCCGTCTTACCCGTCCTCTCGCCCCAACGTGCAAAAGCGACAACACGACGTGCACAATCGTGCACGTCGCGCAGTTGCTCCTGTATGCTGCCCTCGTTGCCAGTGCCATTTCCCTGGTCTCGCCACCGCTCCGTTGCCATCGAGCCGAACCACTGCTGTCTTCGACGTTCGTCGTCAACATGCAGGGACGACCACACAACATCCACATTCGTGCGCATCGTGCAGTTTTTACTGCACGGTGCAGCCCAACGCTCGTCGTTCTATCCACCCCTCCTGCATGCTGGCAGTACGGTGTCATAGCGCAGGTTACTACCTGCACCCGCCGTGCCATTTCCTTACTCGGAGTCCGTACAGACTGCCATATTTTTTCTCTACATTAATCTTTATTCTCTCACACCGTACACGTCGCCCCACGATACGTTGACTCATCAGATGGACCAGGTGCCAGCGCTCTTGCCCAAGGTACCATTCGGCACTTCCCGAGTAAGGAAAAACAAAACAAAACGAGAATGGTTTCCTTCCTTGTCTTCCTTCCATCACTCGCAGACAAGTCTGCGATCGCCACTACACCGCGGATTTTTTCTGCTATTATATGCAAACGCGACCCTCACAAAGTTACCACAGAAAAATAACCATCAGTCCACACAAGTACTCACACATTAAACCAAACAACAATCATGGATTTCCGTCGCCTTTGCTCAACCTTCCACAAGAATCTCTTACCCACATCACCTCCTATCTCCCTCCGCCTTCCCTCCATGAGCTTGCTCGCACCTGCCGTCGTCTCTGCGAACACGTAGACGATGACAACACCTGGCATCGCGCCTTTCTCACTCAGTATTTCGGTATTAGTCCTGAGCATGAGCTTCAGAATCAGTGCATCTTGCTTCTCAAGAGGACAGAGAATACGTGGCGCAAAGAGTTCATACTCCGTCATAATACCATGCGGTGCGTTACTCTCCCTGCGATCCACAGGGTTACTTAGCTCGCCTGCCAGATGCTGGGAGGGCTCTCGCAACCCGACCGTTTCCCATGCTCCCCAAGACTTGTCGGTTGACGAGGCACATCTAATGTCGGGATATGGCCTCTTGACCTCATCCATTCAGTCCGGCACTGTCGCTCGGTCGATCCCACTTAACGGAAGGGTCCTCAAGGGTTACATTGACGCCTCCGGGATTGGCATGCGAATCGGAAACCCCAATGTTGAATTTGCGCCCAACGTCTCGGCATGCACGATGACTTCCGATGGCGGCACTGCTCGCATATTCTGGGGAAAGCGCAACGGCGAGGTGGCGCTCACGATCGCACTTCGTATCATGGACTCTCGCGCGTCATTCAAGTTCATTCAGTGTAGCTTTGATGAACAGCACGAGGGCCCTGTGCAACACCTCGTTCCTGACTTGGATTCGAACACTTTGTTGTCTTCTGGCGTCGATGGGCGTATCAAGCTGTGGGACTCCAAGACGCTAAAGCTCCTCTGGTCCACTGATCAGCAACAGCTGTCTCTCGTCACAGATCCGTTCATCAGCATTGTGGGCTGCCTTAGTGATGGTTTCGTAGCTGGTGCACTAAAGAGTGGGGTTATCGTTCTCTATGACCTGCACGACTTGGAGACCTCCATCGATGGACCTCGCGTTCGCTCGGATCACCAGATTCGGATACCTTCTCTCACACATCGTGATAGGAATGACACGTTTCCAGAACAGCAGATTGCCAAAATGTGGTTGTACCACACTGGGGAATCGACGGTGTCACTCTTTGTCCAGTATACCAATCACCCGCAGTGTTACCGCGTTCATGCTAACATTCAAACCCGTGACCTGACGATCACCCCCTTCGGCGATGGTTCCTTCGGCAATGTCTCCGTGGTAGAACCTATCATCTCACCTGATTCCTGCAACTGTAACATGATCATCGTTGGTGATCTACTCGGTTTTGTCAGCATTTACGATGTTGATGCTCCTCCTCAAACCACTGTACCGCCTGTCCACAGATTCGAGGCGCACACAGATGTGGCTGTGACGGCAATTTCATGGAACCCCATCGTCTTCGTTACTGGTTCCGCTCGTGGGACCACTGCGGTATGGGACTCCCTCACGTTGGAGCCGGTACGCTACTTTACCAGCCCCTCGCCTCGTCCATCTCCTGGACACGATTGGCCAGCCGTCAATCGAATCTTAGTGGACAAGGAGCTAGTGATCATCATCGTTGGAAACCGCGTGATGACATGGAAAGTCGGATCGGTCAGCGGTCGCGGATACCATCAAAAGAAGCCCAGACATGCAAACACCAAGAGGTCCATCACAAGCAAGGGACATGGTAAGTCTGCCTTAATATGGTTTCGAGTCACATCCTGACCCGCGTTGCAGAACAATACGAAATGCACAAAGATATCGCCGAGTCTTACAAGGAACTCGAGTACGAGAGATCCCACGCGCAGCGCGTATATGGTCGCGAGCGTGAGCAAAGATCCACTCTGGATACGCTTGGTCTGTCAGAGTTGGAAGCCGTCGAATATGTTCTGATGGTCTCACGCGAAGAGGAGGAAGCACGTCAGCAGAGACCGGTCATCGAAGAAGGGGTATTCGAGGGCGAATTTGATGATGTACCTGGTACATCTCGGGTCAGGTCTGTTCCTTCTACGCCACTGTCGTCACGCCGTTCGCCCTCGAGTCCAAGCGTCCGCCAACTCCCGCGCATCACGTTGCCAACTTCAAACGAGAAAGTGCAGGTTTCACCGCCTTTCGTGCCCGAGCCGATGGAAGCGGACACAAGCATCAGTCCTCTTAGGTCGTTGACGATCGGTTCAACGCAGCCGAGCCCCATCACGATGCGTAGTGTATCGTCGTCTTCTTTGGACGATTTTCCAGGCGTCAGCTCCACGTCGAGTTCCAGACGAGGGATGCCTGCAAGTCCCCAGCAGCCCCGTTCGGCATGGAGTATCCCGTTGAAATCTCCTTCGCCTGGTTCGTCGTCACCAAGTGCTACCGCTCCGGTTGTTGCTAGGTCACGCTCTTCGAACATGTCGCTCTTATCTGCGGATATCGCTCGGCACAGGGAAGTGGCTCCAGCTGTGGAGGAGATAGACGACGATTTGCGGCTTGCGATAGAACTGAGCCTTGCCGAGGCGCGAAGCAGAGGCGAGAGTGTATGAGCGAGATATGGGCCACGTGTATGAGACTTTAGAGCATACCCATCCCCCCCTTTTTTCTTCTCGTAGATCTTATTGGTGCGTTTTGAACTTGATCGGAAGTGTGGATACATGATATGATTACACGGTTCTCCGATCGGTCATGACACGGACGATACACCCCGTCCCCGCAATCTCTGTCAACTATGCAATTCAATTCAGCACCTAGCACGCGACTAGAAACACAGATGCCGAAGAGCCCACGCAATTCTCACCTTTTCATGCCACCCAAGCAACACGCTTCCGCTGACGTCGCCCCATCCAGGCATGCCCATCCCCTTGTAGATGTACTTCATCAGCGTGTCTTGTTCGTCTTGGGAGAGCGATCGGAGGACGTTTGGGACGTCCGTCGCTTTAGTGCTGTTCAGGACAGAGACGACGGTCTGAAGAGTCAAATTCTGTTGACGGGGGAGAAATTGTATGAGCATGGAAAAGAGATAGATAAACCTGAACCGACGGACCTTGGCTTCCTCGACGTTCGGTCCATACGGCGGGCTATCCAGTACGACGTTGAGAGCGCCAGTGATATCGTTCCTACATTTTTTGCAGGCATTGTTCAGTAACCAGGTATAAAAAGTTCCGGCGACTGACTTGTTCAAGGCGCTGCGCACGGCGAGCTGTTTTTGCTTGGCATCACTTAGGATTTGGGCGGGATCGCGTGGATCGGGGTCGTAGAGCTCTGTTTCTTGGAGGACGTCTTCGTCGTACGCGTCAACGTCGATCTTGCGGAAGGACTCCATCACGTTGTGCGATCAAGAGGATCGTGTCCTCTGAATGTGCTTAGGTAATGACTACCGGGTACATCTTGCTAGTAGTTTACAGCTGTCACGGTTTTCAGTATCGCTTCAACGACTACTTCGTCTTGCCTGCCACGACCTTTAGACTTTTTGTTCATATGGAGAAACACGGAACGCAAGTAAGTAAAAGACTTGCGAGAAATAACACGTAACAGCTACTAATTTCAACTAGAACGACATTTAATCTTATCTAGTAGTAAGTTGATCATAGTAAAATAGTTCAATGATCAACCTCCAAATCGATACCCAAGGCATACTTGGATACGTGCGAGCCCACGAAAACCACTAAGCAAGGAAAACCAAAGAGCCACAAGCTAAAAACAATCTGATGCGCCGAACATGATACAGATGATCCCAGATCATAGATACAATTTAAAGTGATGATGAACCATCGACATGGACGTTCACGATGGCTCTATTTTACCGGAACGAGGCTGATTTCTTCAATGTCGTGAATCCTCGACGTAGACTGGATAGCGATGTGGGTTGTGAACTCCATGTTGTCCTCCGTCCTGTGGTGGCTTACCCACATGAGCTAATGCGAACCGAATCCACCCTTTGCACGTACCTTGCACTCGTGGAGTCAAGAGTCTGAGTGAGCAATGATCTCATCGCCCTAGACGAGATAATCATACTGGAACACATTAGAATCGGCTAGTCTGACGTTGATAGAAATGTTCTCCATACCTTGCAGTGATAGCTATCACAGGGTACCTCTTGTCAGTCGTGTTGTGGACACACTGTCGCAAGCCATAGACTTACCGATATTGCAACATATATACATTTGAGCTAGGCTGCCATTGAATCCACGACAACTTCTTTTTTTAATAAATAACTTACGGGTGTCACCGAGCATACCAAAAACCTGTAAATCACAATGAGGACATGATACGGAGTGGTGAAAGAGGACCCCAAACCATCGATGGAATATAAATCACCCCTACCACAGCAAAAAAGAAAATTCCTTGTCTTTGCAAACACTTCTTCAAGGGAGATTTAGATTGTCGCCTCGAGAGCCCTATCGCCAACAGCACAAATACAAGAAGGTCGTGACCAGTAGCTGAAACACATCGGATAAATGCAATATTGGCTTGGCTTGATAACTTCACTTACCAGATATGAGGACTCCGGGATGCAGCTGCCTATAAACGAGACGAACGTTGCAAGCGCCATCAATGTCGGTGGTGTCAATGAACAATGCATCTAAATAAAAATAGTTGTTAGGAGAAAAGACCCGAGATCCGCACGTCCTTACCGAGCGTTAACATGACCCACAATCCCAAAGTAAGTAGCACTAGTAGAATTTGCACTCGACGGGACTCCTTCCAGATCAGCCATCTAGACCGATCATCAAGATGTGGGTTGGTCAATGTTCGAAATATCCCACTCACGCGCGAATCATAAAGATCGCCGAGGAACATCCCAATGCAACGTCCCCTATAGCCTATTTTGAGCCATTTCTCAGCGATATAGTATTGCATCGAGATACGCCGACGTCGCTCACGCATGTAAACGCTATGCTTACTGAGTGGGCGGATAAGTAAGTTCTAAAACAAAATATGTGTGTGTGAACGAGACTGACGCTGACAGATATTAGGACTCGGGAACGGATTGGTAACACTGGTCCCAATTGCGCTGTACAGAGATAAATACTTCTCCAACCAAAAAGCCACGAAACTTACACCAGAATGAGGTAAATAAGGAGGCATGCCCGACCAACAATGTAGGGGATCTTCACCGTGTGTCAATTTCGCAGAGTTGTGGTATACTGATGTGACTACTCACCATGGGAAACCGAAAGGATAAACGCCGAGAGATGACCGAATACTCGACATGAAGCGACATGATGTATTCCCACCTAAATCACAGTTTGAGCTTGTTCTGTTCCATGATTCGGAGAACTGGCTACCCAAAAATCCCCAGCAACAAATAGACCAGATGATCATACACGGTGAAAATGGCAGATTCTCCGGGAGGGAACTGCCATCCGGCCATCTAGCCAGCTGAAAAATGCGATCAACGCCTCAATGCCTTTTCGCAAAGGAAAAAAAAAAGTCAGCGGCGAAGATGATGATCCAACCTCTTCAGGATATAAATCTCTGGGGAAGTTCCAGGCTGCTCATCTCATTTATACATGAATTATCGACGGTCTTCTGTGTTTCAGACAAGTTTCGAGGGAGCTGCTGCTACTTCTGCGATATCCTGAAACACCACGCTGGAACTTGAACGTGGGGACTCGGAGTATGATGTTGACGTAACTTAAAGACTTGGATCTTTTCCAGATATGTTCAACACAATTGGGGATTTGCACGACGGTATGTCTTGCCTGGCCTAGAGCCAATAAACCCGAGCTTAGCAGAAAAGCGGCATAGCAATATATAGCCGGTCACATTTCTCATGTGACGGCAGTTGAGTCAAAACCTGCTTCGGTGACCGTGTGTGACATACGTACACTTTCACCACGTCAGTTACTTATCTCTCTCCATCTCGATCATGCCTGGATGATCACCAAATTGATGCACCCGGCGTGCAAGGTTACAAAAACCTGCCTTCAGTTGGAAGAGTCCAGGGAGTCGTCCTACTGAAAATTTGATTGGAAACACGGCACATCATGACAACCCCGCCGGGGCCGACACTGTCCGAGTCTATCTCGAACGAGGTGTCCCGTCACATCTGCAAACCTAGAATTGATACGGTCGGCCCCTACAGTCTGTAACCTCCGTAAAACCGAAAATTTCCGTTCCCTTTGGCCTGGTCAACCCGATCACTGATCTCATCGCCAGTTTCGATAACAGTCGCACCCGGTCTCATCACTACTTATCCATGTGGCCGAGGCATGCGTTTTATCCGCAGTCGCAGTGACGTGGTATGTGAGTCAATTTTAATTGTTCGGTAAGATCGTTAACCACTCCTATATATACCTCATCTCCTCTACTTTCGCGGTTGCCCTCGTAACCTTGTTGGGTCAACAGCTTTTGCGTGATATCTGGCATCGCCAGCTAAGGCACTCAAGTTGCTTGATAGCAGAACGCCGTGGCATCCTGACCCGGTCGAAATAGGAGAACTCAAGCACACTTCCGAACCGAAACGTCCATTATGTCCTCTCGCTTCGGTCTCTGGATCGCTCAGATACTGTTCTATCCTCAAGACTTTTGTCTCCTCTCTACCCCTTCCCACTCCTCATCCTTTCCTAGGACTAGCTTGAATACAGAGCCTCCATGTCTACTTTATCATTATAGCACGTGGTGACGGTCCGCTTTTGCGGTAAATTGACCCGACCGAACAGCTAATACCTTCAACCTTTAAAGTTGAGATTCCTCGGTGATTTGTGTCCCAGATTGGATACCAAATATGCCAGCGAAAACCGCATTATGTATGTTTGTTTTGTGCTCAACCTATGTTGTGACAACCATGACTCAAGATGTTTGCAAGGCTTTGTTAATGGCAGAAACAATTACTCCAGATCAAACTGAGGTTTCCACTATCAATGAATTTATATATGCATTTCTTTGCAAACACTTCTCCCGCGCTCCGCTCTCAACGGTCTCCATATTGACTCAGGCCTTCTTCGGGTGTACACTCCTCCTCCAAGAACTGGTAAAACTTTGAACAAACTCTTTGAAAAGTTCTCTCCATAACCTTGAGACTATAAGTTTTGTTCCTGATTTGCATCTAGAATAACGTTTAGGTCTATCCTATTTTTCTCGGCGAACGTCAGCGGTTCACCTGCGGTTGTAGCGTGTAACGTTACCACTGTCAAACTGTCAGTTTGGCGGCACCTTGCCACGAGGCTGTTCAACGGTTGGCAGATTTGCAAATAACCTTTACCAGAAACAAACCGAGTTCGGATGGAAGTACCCCCTCCAAGGGGACGTTTTGTTTTTGGTTCAAAATTTTACACTCGGTCAACCGTAACCCTGCTCGAGGAAGAGAGTTCAACCAGGCAATTATGTGCCAGCCAATCGTTGGCGTGTATTAGATTCGGCACCGACCTCACGAAGCGTCTATTTTACTATCATTGACATGCGGAGAATTCAAGTCTCATCCATTCATCCATTCATCCGTCGGACCGGCCCGACGGTCGGTATTTTCAGCGCTATTCGGATCCGTCGTCAACGCTTTCACCGTCTGCCGCATCTCCGATTCCTTACAAGTGTGAAGCCCCAATTAGCACACAGTGCACACGGTGTGTCACTAGGGTTTCCTGGGATGTATCATAGTATATGCGGTATATACCGGAGAGCCCTTGTGTATGCGGGTTGTTCGTTCGGGTAACCACTCACCATTATGTACTTACAAGTGAGCGGGAGCAATGGGACTACCCCCGTGACGACGTTCCATAACGTCAGACTGTCACAGTCTGCTGCGCAATCAACTCATCGGAAACGCGATCTCGGAGTACGAGCGAAGTTATCTACATTAGTACTGGAACATCTAGCGATACAGCTGATTAGGTGCGAAGTGTGTATGTTTGTGTGGTATATGTATGTGCTGCCCGCGTGGTCCCCATCCCTTTTGAGAAGTGACCGAGCCGAAATCTTGTCGGCAGCCGGTAGTTCTAAGTAGACCGCACAAAACGGACAGAACCATGGGGAGTATGAACACGAACAGGCGTTCACAACCACATCCTTTAAAAGTACGCCAAACTTGAAAGCTTGACGGTGCAATCCCGGCCAAGGTCGTGGACAAAACAAAACAAAGATCATTGTCCGAGTCCTTGTTGTTGTTCCGCACGCGGCAAGGTTAGCAACACAACTCCGCTTTATCGACGTCGGGATGCTCGATCAGATCCTCATGAATCCTCGTCGTCGTCGATTGGATCGCAATATGCGTTGTGAATTCCATGTGGTTCTCCGTCGCCTCGCTGTTGGTAGGACCGCGCGTGAGAGTCAACCGCCATGATATATTGCTGTACATACCAAGGACTGCCGGTAGAAAGAGAGAGCAATGATCTTACCGCCCTGGACGAGGCAATTGTGCTGATGTTTCGTAGATGTCAGCCAGTCCTGCCACCCGTCGCGAGCAGAAACGTATATGCAATACCTTATGAGGACACCTATCATATCTTCGTCAGTCATGTTCGTCACACACTGCGAGCCAGCGACGTACCACAGCTGCAAAAAAGTGTGAACAGAACTAGGTAACCAGTGAATCACAGGAGTTCCAAATGAGAAAGGAATCCGGTCTTACAGGTGTTGTGGAGCAGAGCAAAAACCTGTCAATGCCAATGAGAACCGGTGACGAGTAACGAACGAGGAACCTCAGACCGTTGGTGGAATATAAGCTATCCCTACCACAGCAGAATAGAATATTCCTTGCTTTCGCAAGCGTTTCGTCAAGGGAGACTGAGATCGTTGACTTGACAACCCGACGACTGACAGCACGAACACAAGGAGGTCGCAGCTCGTAACTGGAACACCTCGAATGAATACAACGCAAATTCAAGCAAAAGACCTCAGTCACCGTATATCAATGCTGCGGCATTCACTTGCGTATGATCGACGTAAACCATGCAAAGCCCATCCGATTCAATCAATTTGAGGAGGGATATCCCTGAACAAGGACGACGTGAATTGGGATTGAGTAAAAAAATAGAAGACCTCTGCGTCCATACCATACACCATGATGGTCCACTGTCCCAGCGCAAGGATCGCCAGCAAGACATGGATCCAACGTGACTCTTTCCAGATCACCCACCTACGCCACGCAAGAGATGAGATGCAGGTCAGCCGAAGCGTAGCATCATCCTGGACTCACGCGCGAATTATGAAAATCGTCGACGAACAACCGAGCGCAACGTCCAGTGAGATCTATCGTTAACCATCAATCGTCAGCAAAAAACGAAGTCGTGTGGAAGGTGTGGCGAGGTCGCTCACGTATGTGAGATATACACTGGCTGAGACAGATAGATGAGCGGTGCGGTCCAAACAGAAGTACGTGAACGAGACTGACGTCGACACGCGATATTTTTCGTGAGTGGGCTCATTCCAATTGCTCTGTGTATGAAAATGTGTGATTTTCACCTCTCTAACCAAGGTCGCTCGTGACTCACAGCACAAGGAGATAAATAAGGACGCAGACCCGTCCGACGATGTAAGGGATCTTGATCAATCAACATTTGAACTGCACTAAGCAAGGCGCGGCCACTCACCACCGGTAGACGAAAGCATAGACGTCCACGGATGCACAAGTATTCGATATGAAGCGACTGAATATATTCCCAGCTGTAGGAACAACTTCAGCTCGTCTGTTCTGAGTGATGGGAGAGGACAGTTTACCCATAAATCCCTAGCAGTAGATAGGTCATATGTCCATTTAAGATAGCAATGGCGGCTGAGTCTGCTGGCATCTGCCACACAGACATCTTTGTGCCGGCTGGGGAGTCAATGCACGAGTTTTTGCAAGATAAAAAGGGAAACAACAACAAAAAAGGTCGTGCACCACGAGGTTTTCAGAGGTGGCATACCTCAGGGCTGTACCATGGTGGTGGACGGCTCGATTTATGGGGAAAATCATCCCTGTTTCATAAAGGTTTCAGGATAGCGCCATGTGCTGAATGTTGACTTACTTGTGGGTGATGTGGCGGTTCGGGGTTGGATATTTGGCCCGCTTATGACGAGGCCTTACCTCGTCACCCTGATTAGCTCCTTAGCTGGCGTACCTCGCAGGGTCCATCTGAGATGTGGTTACCATTCCAAATGGTTGCCTCTGCTATGCGCTGGCTGTCAGTCACGGTCTCGTTCGGTCAGACGGATCAATACTAGACATGCTCTTAGTAAGTATCGAAAAGCCGGGCAACCGCACGTCTCTGGCTCTGGAGGGAGAGCAATCCTTCGCTGTGTAGGTCGGGTTTGCGGAGCACCAAATTTTGAAGAGTGGGGCCGATGACCGGTCGACTCTTCTGCCGACGTCGAGGTAGTAAGCATCCGAACCAATCAGAGCTTTCGAATGGACATTACATAGGGGTCGCTTTATGGGGCGATCAAAACATACACGCCCAGAAGACAAATTTTTCCATGGGCTAGTACGCCTCTTTCTGCTCCTTCGGTGGTGTGTTCCACGGTCATTTCTTCTTGTTCTTCTTGCACACTCATCGACCCTGTCGATTTCGTTCTTGAAGAACATGAAACTCGTCCCGTTCCTTGTAGTAATCCCTGCACCGGTCACCGGGCCTGGCCCCGATGAACAGTGGGCCTGGGGTTTCCCCCAGGGCCAGACTATTTCCTCTCAAGTGGTCTGCTGATATGATCAGTTTTTCCACATCTCGACCTTCTCGTCACACCTCATGCTCTTGTGTAATCAACGAGACGTTTCTTGAGGACGTCCGCAGATTATTTGACATGTAGTGCGGACAAGTGAGATTGGGTTATTGACAAACGAGACTAACAATCAATTATAAGGATACAGGACCTCTAAGAGGCAACGCATACACATACCAAACCCATCGATTCAACCCAACAAATACACAATGTGAGAGATACAGATTGTCATATGTAGCCCAAAGGAAGCCAACTACTACCAAGCTGTATGATATTCCCGTTAACTTATCAGTATCCATACAGAGTCGAGGTCATTGAAGAAAGGATTATACAAAATGAAAGATGCAAGGTCAAGACGCTCGATCCCAGTAAAAGTTTAAATGTACACTGAAGCAGTTCTTGCGCAACCACGAATATTCGGGATGTTGTTCAAGTCTAACTGCGATAGCTGGACATGTCTACCAGGCTGTCGAACGGGGAGACATCATATCTCTGCCCAAAGCCATGGTTCGGTGCTGTCGTGTATGTGCGCCCGGATGAGGGGTTCTCAATCGGCAGCCGCCGGTCAGGTATGATGGGGGTGATGGCAGTAAAAGTCGAGCGACGGGGAGGAGGCGGTGGGGGCGGAGGTCTCTTGGGGATATCCGAGTTCGTCCGGTTCCACAGAATGGGTGGCGGAACTAGGGGAATATCCGGGGACGGAGCCGGGATGACGTGTTCGTCGTCGGATGACTTCACAGGTATCAAGTATCGCTCCTCCTCGTCATCAGGTATCGTGCTCGACACGCTCTGAGTGTCGAAACCGAGGCTGCTCGCTGACAGTGGTGGGTTCATGTAATCTTGAATCAGCTCCCTACCATCCGGCTCGTGTTCGTGAGCGGAGTGGTTGAGTTCCGGTTCAAAAGGCGACGATCGTCGAATCTTTGAGACGGATTCGGTATATGTTGCTGGGAACAGACCCTTGCGACCATCCTTGTCCACCCCCAGCCACCAGTCATCAAGCACTTCGTTGAGGACCGTGATCTCATCTCCGACTTTGAAAGAGAGCTCGTCCGATGAGCCGGAAAAGTCATACAATGCCTTGACCTGTTTCTTCCCTTGCTGAGAGGGAGGTTTCAGAATACGACCGTTCGGCCGAGGCGAATCCGTAGGCAATTCAGCAGGTTTGACTTTGGGCGACTTGCGACCAAAAGACCTTGAGCTGGGCGGGCGTGAAACCTCAGGGCTATCCGCGCCGTTCTTTTCTTCGTCTTCATTCGTCAATGCAGTGAACATATCTCTGTCCTTCTTTCCCAGCCCCGTAATAGTGCTGACTGCACTCGAAGCCCACCCAGTGACGCTCATCTTCTTGCCGTGTCTTGCTTCACTTCCATTTGCAGTAATGCCACTGTCGGATCGCTTGCGGGAAGAAATGGAGGTGGACCGAGAAAGAGTGGGAGTGGCTGGTTTTTCTGTGTCTAGCTTGGGTCGAACTGGCGTACGAACGCCAGTGGTGTCCACTGATTCCACCGACGGCGTACGAGTCGAAGAGGTGGAATGCCTGGAACAAATTGAGGAGTACTTTTCATCCTCAACGAACGAAAGTGGCTGTGATTGAGAATTGATCCTCATGTTCTCGAACTTGGTCAACGTCGACCTATTGCCTGCGGCATCAGCAACATATCCAATGGTCATGAAGGGGCACTCACTCGTCGCACCATCCACCTTTCACTTCATTCAAGATCTCAAAGTACTGCCTCGCGAAGTCGAGATGGATGTCGAGGAATTTCGTCAGCTCGCGCAGCTGCATAATTTCGTTCTCCTGTATAATCTGAATCCGAGAGCGCACGTCCTCGGAGGTTTCCTCGCTGCTTCGGTGTGAGCGATCAGGAAAGCGACACGAATGGTCCGACTTACAAGCGGAGTCGACACCGTTGCAGTTCGTCCTCTGCCTCGCGCCTTTCCTTTTCCTTTTCCTTCTTACAGTTTTTGATCTTATCGAGTTTGGTTATCACCGCCTCGTAGCTCAGTCTGGATTGTTACTACGTGTAAGCACGGAGATCGTCCAGGGCAACAGCTACCGACTCACCTCCGACTATCCAGCTTCTTGCGCTGGTGTTCGTAGTCCTTGATGTCTAGCGCAAACTTCTCGCACGATGACATAAACGTATCCTTGAAAGTAAGCTCGTACGCCTCCTGAAGCGTCGCTATCTTGCAGTGAGCCCTACCCAGGGTGACAAGACACGTCCCTTGTAACAAGGACCCGTCAACAGGGTCATGCAGAGGGGTCGGGATGACACTCACCAAACGCAGAATCGTCACCATACTCTTCCCCGTGCGTGACCATGACTATCCCCAGCGCGTCCAGCACCATGAGTTTCTGCGCCTCTCCGGCAGACGGAAACTCTTTCTTCTTTGAAAGAACATGGTGGTAGTCTTCCGATACTGCCTGCAGCCTGACCGTTTGGAATGAGCAACCACATGGCAATGGCACCAGAAAGGGGCGTACCGGATGATACCCTGCTTCCTCAGCTCTATATCTTGTTCTAACTCCTTGAGATCGTCACCAACCGAGACCGTCTTGTCCCGAGAGGAGATCTTCTCGCCGGCCCACTAATCGCCATGGGTGCCTCAGCGTGAATTGACCGCACAAAGAACCGCAACTTCGCGAAGACGAACCTGTTTGAACTTGCCGAGCTGTACGAAAGACATAAGATTATGACACGTCAATGAACGGGGCAGGGTCTTACCTGTTTACTGGTCATGGATGTGGAGAAAGAAATTAACCAGGTTTCAGCGTCGGTGGTCCGATTTTTATTTGAGTGGGCCGGCCTTGTCCGGGTAACTGTCGATCACACTCACCCGTGTCAAATTGGTCCGAACAATAACAAGTCAAACTAAATAAAGAACAATCGACAGGAGAATTATAAAACACGCTCCACCCTCGTCCACTTCACGGCTTCGTAGCCAAACGCACGCCCTCTTGTATCGCAACAGCCTCTTCAACCCACGGAAGCCTAAAGAAATCACTCCGCCGAAGCTCTTCCGCTCGAATGGTGGCACCTTCGCTCGGCCCACTCCCGAGGACGCTCTCCAGATCTCGCGACTGCGATTCCAGCCATGTCTGAATAAATTTCGCGGGGTCGTCGGCGAAACTTTGCAAGAATACGCGCTTGGTGTGCGAGTTATGCAATGACTGCGCGAGGAGCGAAATCTGAAAAAACAAAACAAAGTGGCTGTACGATGAGATCAAATCGGCGGAGCATGGCGATGGAAACTCCACCTCGTCGTCCAATTTGCCAAGATCTTGTGCGCTCTCTTTGCTTGATTGGACGATCACCGCCATTCGATTTTTCGTGGCAGTGTCCTCCATTTTAACTTCGATGTCCCAGGCGGATGGCCGTTCCGCTGGCGGAACTCCGGGATTGAACGTATAGTAGAGCATGATAGGGTCAGGCGGCATGAGATGGCGGTTGACCAGTTCGGGCAGTTGCTGGAATACGATAGAATCTCCACCAAAGATCTACGAAATCATGAAATTAACAAGGGATTACCCATACCATGGTACCATGGACGTACCGGGCGCAAAAAGTCGTCTGCTTTAATTCTTCGACGGTCAACCTTGTCTTGCAGGCCATTGAGCTTGATATAGTTCCACAACGTTTGTATAACACCTAACCGACTCTCTTCTTTGACTCCCAGTACGTAGGCTGACAAGCCAGCGTGAGATAGGCTGGAAGGGGAAACATCGTGAAAGAAGTTACCTAAATCAGGGCTCACTTTGTACTGTTCCGGATTCTGTTCGAGGTGCATCAGGATTCGAACCCGAGTGGGTTGATCACCCGTTCGTCTGATCGTAAAGCCGTCGAGCGGGGATTGACCACCCTGGGGGCGAGGCCACTACGGACATTCTCAGTCAAGAGTTGTATGAGTACAAAGAAATTGGAACACACCTCGACTATATTGCCGTCTGGGTACAGATGAGGATCACGATCAAGCTCCACGATCATCCTCTTGACGAAAGTCGAAAACTTTCGCGGCGTCGTTTTGTCTCGAGAACGTTGATTGGGTGGCTGCCCATCGTCAACACCCGACTGAACGTGGCAGATCGATTCAGACGTACCTCGAGAAGACGACCCTCGATTTTGAGCGACCACGCCGGAATGCCTTGTCCGGTCTCGACGTTCACCGCGTCTGCTTCTCCATCACCTTCGCCGACCTGCCATGTCTGGCTGGAGACCGTATGGCTAACGAACATCCTCAGTGTTCGCGTCGCCTGCGAAAGACCGCGTGAATGAGCCATCAAACCAGAGCCATCTACGCGCGACGTGACATACGGTCGGGTTTCGGGCCAACGCGTCCTGAACCTCGACTCTTTTCCTCGTCATAGTCCAATCCAGCTTTTGCTCCATCTCCAGCAAGCTTTGATACATTCTGGACTCTTGCGTGAACTCGGGAAATTGGGCGAGTGCATTTGGTATGGATTTATCTGTGAGTTTGCGTCTTCTGTGAATTTTGAATTACGGGCTGAACGCTTGGATTGGTAGAGACTCTGCACACATACTTTGCTGCCTTAACGCCCTCCATGCTGACTGATAGGTGATGCAGGAGTAGTACAGGAAAGGGACAGTTGAGGTACTCGGTAAACGGATAGCGCCGCGCTGGGGGGGTCGACAAGCCTTATTACATAAGGTAGTATATGACTCCCAGGGATATGTATAAAAGCTATTGGCATCGACCAAGAGACACCCATATACTCGTATATATGCACTCTCCAACTTCAATATACATGCGTTTTCAACCAAACCACCATGGACAATTTCCAGAGGGAATGGTGGTGTATCTGTCGCAAGTACTGTAAAGGACTTCGCAGGCGTCTCAAATCAGAACGGACCTGGTATCGACACTTACAGCACTCTTCAGAAGACGAAAAGCATGCGATACGAACAGCGCACCTGTCCGACCAATTTCGAGCGCACCTAGATGCCATTGCGCCCCGGGCCGGTCCTTCTGCTGACTCGGAGCGACCGGAACGTCGACCTCGTGCAGATGAAGATGAAGATGAAACAGATACACGACCTACACAACGACAGCGCATACACGATGAGGCATGTAATATAACATCAATATGTATACTCACCCTATCACGTTCTAGATATAACTTAGGTGCCGGGCAGGGATCAGTCCGATTTCCTCCTCCCCGGGGTTGACGATGACCCCCCATCGCATGACCCAAACAATAACGGTGATGGCCCATTAGACGACCCGGATGACAGAGGTGATCCAGAGCCGGCAGCATTGACTCGGACTCCCGGCGGGCCCGTGGCACCAGCGGGTGACACTGCATTCACGCCAACAGCGGCAACATCCACCGCGCCAGGAGCAGCTGAAGCTGCACCGACATTGCCAGCAGCAATGTCAACACCGCCGGAAGCACCTTCGACGGTACCCATCGTGACCGGTGGAGGCTGGCAACCACGCAAGATGAAAACAGGACGGTATGATGATGCATTTTACTCTATCTACAGGCGCTAATGGTTCTGTCACAGAACACTATGTGCATATCGCTGGATCGCGCAACTTAGGCCAGGTGGTACAGGGACGGAATTTGGGACTTATTGGAAAGGTCTCCCGGATGCTCGCAAGAAAGTAAGTCTCATCCTTTGAGGAAATCACTGCCGATTCTGATATCAATACTATTAGCAATACGAGGAAGAATGCAAAATTCTAGTAAGTATAACTGCCCTCCGAGTCAGGACTTATGTTACGAAGTCAACTTGTATTCTTAGACTGCAACAAACGGATGGGTTGCGTATACCACCAATGCCATCAACACGCTTGCGAATGGCATCCTATACTAGCAACGAGATCGGCATACTATGAGAAGGGAACGGGGTAGAAGACGGATACAAGGGAGTGGAAGCGGCGAGTAGAGGGTAGTAGTACAGCGAGTAGACCAAACGGGATACAACTCGGAGTACTAGTAGGTGGTCGGAACTGGGTAGATGGGGTAGATGCAATACGAGTAGATATCGGTCTGTGAATGGCATGGATTTTAGTAAACGAGCATGGATCTCAGTATGCAGGAGTCGATATGGAGGTCCTCAATGGGGAACACGACAATTAGTCTATTTGAGGTCACGCAGCCAGGCAAATTGTCTATTGATTACCTCCAACTTGAATGAATCATTGATTCCGGTATAGCGATTATCCACTGGGTATCATTCAACTCGGACGTACAACATAAAATGATATTCACGCGGCTCTAGTCCAACTCGAGTGCCCATCGCACGTTCAAGTTCACGCTCGACGCGTACGACGTCTTCAAGGGCGGGAATTACCCACCAGGTAGCGTCCACTACGACGGCCTCTTCATCACCGAAGCTGTTACAGTGTACGTCCCTACGTCGCTTTTCCTGACCCGCGTAGCCGGAAGCACCAACGAGGACGTCGAGTGGGTCAACAACCTCGTCACCTACGTCCGGCCTTTCGTCACAGACAAACCGTCCATGAAAGTGTTTCGTAAATGAACGCACCCGCTACCTCGTTCCCAAACGTCTCCCACTCATAACAACACGCACATACACTCTCTCGTGCCCATGATTATCTGGCAGGCGTCTTCTTTGACCATCAGGTCATCGCTAGAGCACTCGGTGGGTCCTGCGTGCTAAACAATGGCAGATCTGAGGTCGCCGTGACGACCGTCCAGTTCACCCCGTTCGGCAAAGATCAGCTCGTGCGATGCATTGCTTTCCTCGGCTCGATCGACGTCACCCCCAACTAAATCATCCAACAGATGCACAGGGACCACGTCCGCAGGTTTCCACCCAACGCACACATGCTCGGCTCGACCGACCTCACCCCCAACCAAGGCATGGCCATATTCGACCCCGCGCCGGCCATCGACTCATGCACTCACCGTCCAAGGTTACCCCGAGTTGAACCCCCCGATCACGTCGATGATCATAGACGCACGCGCCAGGATATTTGACGAGGCGCTTGCCAACGACGGACGTTCGCGTGCGGCGGGGATACCAGGAGATATCACCCTGATGGACTGGCTCGCGACGGCATTGGCAGAATAGGAAAGGCGATCTGGGGCGTGCTGGGGGTCGTCTGATGAGGACAGAAATATCCACCGTATTAAGGTATCTGATTCCCAATAATCCAAACGAGGTCCGCAAACCCGACCTTCAAAGTACTGTAATCGAACACGCTGTATACGCCCTGCAAGAAAGGTGTCCCAATGATCCAAAATGCTAGGTCATATAGTCAGAATGAGGGCATATACTAGCGCGGCAAAAGAGAGATCAGGAAGTGAAAAGAATGGATCTCACGCAAAGGTCTCATGGCGACGACTACACCGAAACAATAGGGAGAACCTTCGGAAATTGGGTTGAGTCTGAAAACTTCTGGAGGGATTTCGAATGTCTTGCCACCGAAGGTGAGGCTCAGTGTCGGGAAAGAGTCGCACGGAACTACAGGCTGTCGATCAAAACAAGCTACCGAACATGATCGGAACTCACAGTGATAGAAACCCAAGCCTCCCGGATGAACCAGCAAGGTACCGCCAAGGTGTCTGTATAATTCTGCAACCTGGTCCCAATCTCCGCAGATGTAGTTTGAACCAGTGTCAATTATAGCAGGTTGATTTTCGAAAATTTTATCACCATTAACACGAACATCGTCCATGGACACCTGCCAGTGTCCCTACATAAATGCCAATGTCAGCAACATCCTCTCACATCTACCATTTTAACTCACTGGAACTGTTACGCGTGTATAAGCGATGTCACCATTGTACAACATACTGTTTACTCCACCGACGTACATCTCGGCCCCAGAAGGAGAGAGTTTCAATGAGAAGATCGGATTGATCAGCCGGTTTTGTGTGACAAGCGATTGAAACAGCGGCGAAGCACCAAATTTCGAGATGGATGGGTAGGCCAATCCAAGTAAACCATCAACAGAGGAGTCCATGCTGTTCAATACCTGACCAGCAGTGTGTGATGTTGCAGAAAGAAAGGTCTGAGGGTTTGACTAGCTTGGCGTCAGAAATGAATGATCAAGCTGATAAGTGTTGCAAACATACAGTGAATCCACCAATGACTACATTGTCAGTAAATAGATTACCTTTGACCATGGATCCACCTTCATATTGGAGCTGAAAGATCGAATTCGAACACTGCTTGTCACACTTTTTAGCAGATTTGGATGACTTGGGATTCCAGAAGTTGAGATTTCCAGAAACCCCACTACATCCAGCACCCAGCACCCACATATCACTGCGTTGATTTGAACAAAAGCAGTTGTATGGACCAAAAGAAAGTACCTACGCTGAACCAGTGTCAATTTGAACTGTGACATGCATCAGAAACATATATCAGAATGATACAAAGAGATCTTACTTTTCAAGGTCTGGGGAGGAGTGCCAATCGAAATCTCGACCATCCAAAGAGAACGTCCAAAAGGTGTCAGCGGGACGCCAGCGCCACGTGTTCCGAGTTCGGACTCGCTCCGTTTCACAGCAAAAGGATGTTTCGTCCCCGTGTTCCTCTCGTAATTGTCCAGGCCATTAAGGATCTTCCTACAAAAACCAAGGCTGAGCTGAGCAATTTAATATAACTGTTCATTTCACGTACTCCCTGACTGATATA
Source organism: Leccinum rimulosum (assembly GCA_038091395.1). Lineage (NCBI taxonomy): Eukaryota > Fungi > Basidiomycota > Agaricomycetes > Boletales > Boletaceae > Leccinum > Leccinum rimulosum. The sequence continues at coordinate 22,110 of JBBPOJ010000558.1, forward strand.
CCATGAGATGTCATTGCGTCGAGATCAATGGATTTGTTGGAATTCCGAAAAGACTCGTGCCTGACGAGTGGTATGGCCACGCCACCACTCGCCATCCGGTTTGGTATAGGATTTGCAATGGCCAGAGCAACCAGGTTGCTGGTGACTGCAAATATGGTTATCGTGATGAATCGCATTGTAGAGGAGTGGAAAGGGCTGGCGGTGAAACGTACACCCACATACCACATACCTTTAATAATGAGAAGCCAACAGTCACAATATCCACGGGCCCATCAGAGATAGGAAGAATCACATCATGGACTCTCAAACGATGAATTGAATGAATCATGTGTCATCTGAATCTGAACGGGGAAGAACGCGGCGCAAAATGGAACTTGATTGATTCAAGATTGATTCAAACATGAAACCATATTCAAGGCCCTTCAACGGGCGGTCCTGGACCCGGACAGTTGAAACACCAAAAAGAACACGCATGTCGTGATACGCACATTCCAACTTCCAAATCAACTAGTGTCGGAGCAGCTCGAGCTAAGTCAAATTGGGGGACAGGCTTGTACTTGCTTATTAATATTCCTAGATCCTTTACGGAACAGTTCGTCACGCGTCACGGCTCATCTTCATTTCACCTACAGATATTCACGCGGCTGTAGTCCAACTCGGGTGCCCATCGCACGTTCAAGTTCACGCTCGACGCGTACGACGTCTTCAAGGGCGGGAATTACCCACCAGCCAGGTAGCGCCCACTTCGACGGCCTCTTTATCACCGAAGCTCGTACATTTTTCTGATACGATCTCACCCCCGGTGACACAGCCGGAAGCGCCAACGAGGACATCGAGTGGGTCAACAACGTCATCGCCTACGGGATACTCGGCAAGGCGCTCGCCAACGACGTTCGCGTGCAGCGGGGATACTAGGAGCTATCACCCTGAAGGGCTGGCTTGCGACGGCATTGGCAGGATAGGAAAGGCGATATGGGACATGCTGGGGGTCGTCTGAGATGAGGACAGAAATATCTAGCGTTGACATTAAGGTATCTGGTTCCCGATAATTCAAGCGAGGTCCGCAAACCCGACCTACAAAGTACTGTAATCAAACACGCTGTACACGCCCTGCAGGAAAGGTGTCCCAATGACCCAAAATGCTAGGTCATATAGTCAGAACGAGTCCATCTTGCGCGGAAAGAGGGGGATCAGGAAGTAAAAAGAATGGATCTCACGCAAAGGTCTCGAGAAAGGGCTGGCGGTGAAACGCACACGCACATACCACATACCTTTAATAATGAGAAGCCAACAGTCACAACTTGAATATCCACGGGCATCATGGATAGGAACAAACCACATCATGGATAAGTCAAACTGATGATGTGAATGAATCATGATGTATCATCTTAATGGATTTGATATCACAACGTGGAAGAAAAAAGAGTAGTACAACAACCAAGAGCATCATATAGATCTTATAAACCCTCACCTCCCATCATCACAGGTTAGTGCTTTGTAGGATCGCGCAAATCATTAGCTAGAAGTTAACGAAGAGGAATTGAATCACGACGCACATCCGAGTCATCCCAACCATCGAAATCGTCTTCCAAAAGCAGTTGTCCATCCAAAAGCTTCCCCATGTGCGTCGACGCAAACAACATGCCCTTCCTCCGAAGGCTCATTAACGTCCGCAAGAAGCCGATAGGCGTCTTCTTGAATGTGTTCCCGGTCTGCGAATAATGCCCCGGTCGATTCTTTAGCGCGATAAACCCATCGCTCCCGACCTTGATGCCTTCATCCTCTCCGCCTTGCAACTCCCCCGCGTACACGCATAGGAACCGACACAACCGGACGTATGTCTCGTGGTCCTTCAGGTACAGCTGCCCCGAAAATACGTTCAACTGGTCCATGAGAACCACGGACGGCGTCCAGCCAGCGGGAACCGCGGGGATGCTATACAACGCAAGGTCGTCGCATGGCTTCGCCAACTTGGCGACGCGGGGCGCGTACAGATGGAGTCGAACCTTTCTGAGCAACCTGATGTGCCGCATCAAGTGGTCGACTTCGTAAGGGCTCAGAATAACAAGGACTTCACTGCCACCCTGTTTCCCAGAAACAACCCACTGGACGGGGCGCAAGTAATCGTCCAACTTTCCAGTCGAGCTGACGGTCTTCTGGAAGTCCATCGTTGCTAATACAAGTGGGCTCCAAACGCGCGCCTCGC